>CM065388.1:38745000-38847500 GCA_033060915.1 Euryodendron excelsum
AATTCTGCAACAAAGCAAGAAGGCAATTCGCACTTACCTTTTGGATTTCTTCCAAACAAGTCCAAACAAAGCCCTAAGCTCCAATGCAAGTTTCAAAGCAAAGTGAGTTACAGCGAGAGAGATGTAGACCCCCGACAAGATGGCGGCATAGAGTGTTTTTTCTAAAAATGCTAATTGCAAAAGCGTTATTTTTAAAACATTTTTTGTATTAGCGTTTTATGATTGTTGGGCCATATGGTGTATAAATATGAAAAAAATGTTTTCCAAAAAACTCTAAACTTGAATTGCAAAATTAAATTTAAACAACACTCAAGTTAAAAAAAATGGCCTTATTAAGAAAATTAGCCGATAGAGTTGTGTCATAATTGCTCCGACAAAATAGGGCTTAAACCTTAAACAATAAACCGTGCACCCCATGAGGAGAACAAATAGCCCAGAGAGATCTTAGGCTAAATTCCCTGACAAGGAATTTATTTCGTCTTTATTCCGAAACTAGGTGCTGTTTAAACTTAATTCAGGAACCCGTGTTCAACACTTTTTTGAAAAGCGTTTTTAATGAAAACGCTAATAAAAAAAGAGTTTCTTCGTATTTATACTGCCATATCCCATGCCACCAAAAAACGCTAATCCAAAAAGTGTTTTCAACTAAAACGCTTGCTGAAAAAGCATTTATATCATTATCAGCCACCCATCACACCAGCAAACTTAAAATCTATCTCCAATATTTAAACATCATATAACTTTTGAATCAGGACTCCAATTGACGTACCGTCAACTCCCACACATCACTCGAGACCCGCAGGAGCATCCCGTCGAGTTTCGCACTCACCGGATCTTTCCTCCCCAATTCAGTACCTTGAAGGTTGACTTGGCCTAACTCCAAAATCCTTACTCCCGAAATCCCGAAAGATTACATAACTTTTGAACTAAGACTCTGATTGACATGTCGTCAACTCCCACACGTCATTCGGGACCCGCAAGAGCCTCCCGTTGAGTTTCGCACTCACCAAACATTTCCTCCCAAATTCGGTACCCCAAAGGTCGACTTAGCCTAACTCCGAAATCTTAACTCTTGAAATCCCGAAAGATTACATAACTTTTGAACCGGGACTCTGATTGATGTGTTGTCAACTCCCACACGTCACTCAGGACCCACAAGAGCCTCCTGTTGAGTTTTGCACTCCCCGGACCTTTTCTCCCCAATTCGGTATCCCAAAGGCCGACATGGCCTAACTCCGAAACCCTAACTCCCGAAATCCTGAAAGATTACATAACTTTTGAACCGAGACTTTAATTGACGTGCCATTAACTCCCACACATTACTCGGGGCCCACCTAAGCCTCTTGTCGAGTTTCGCACTCCCCGTACCTTTCCTCCCTAATTTGGTACCCCGAAGGCCGACATGGCCTAACTCCGAAACCCTAACTCCCAAAATCTTGAAAGATTACATAACTTTTGAACCGAGACTCCGATCGACCCATCAACTCCCACACGTCACTCGAGGCCCGCCCGAGCCTCCCATCAAGTTTCACGCTCTCTGGACCTTTCCTCCCCAAATCAGTACCCAAAAGGCCGACTTGGCCTAACTCCAAAACCCTAACTCCCAAAATCCTAAAAGATTACATAACTTTTGAACTAGGACTCCAATTACATGCCGTTAACTCTCACACGTCACTCGAGGGCCGCCCAAGCCTCCCATCGAGCTTCGCACTCCCCAGACTTTTCTTCCCCAAAATGGCAAATATAACCCAAACTCACACATATATTACATGAAAACATAATAACTTATTTTGCATTATACTGAATTACAAATGAGAACATGCTTTTATGGACCATGTTCATAACAACATAGTGGTTTCCCAGTAATGCTAAGGCTACTAGGTAGATAGTTATTAAAGTCATCGTCACCTTCTTCTTTTAAGAAGTCTAAAAATTCTGGGTCAGAAACTAGCAACGGATCTTTAATAATTTCTATTATTCATTTTGTTGGATCAACACATTCTTTCTTCACATCCTCCGTAAAATGATATCTATCCAGTCTTCGTTGCATTTGATCAATCTCATGTTTGAGCGTTTTTATGACCTTGGAGTTAGGTGATCTCCTGCCAAAAAGCTTAGCTGATTCGGCGTTTGGGACACATAGGCTATGCCATCGACAATACATTTCTTGTTCACACCGTTTATCAAATAAGTCTTCCCATGATAACCTTATGCATTAGTCGTCAGTCACATCGTGGGGTGGTTATAAGGATGCATTGCCAATAAAGATATGGCTGACCGGACCCATCATATTGTGCATTATGATAGGTTTATTGAGGAAGCTACGTTTTCGTCCATACCATTTGTTACCAATTAGGTATGTACCCACTATGTGGATGACTGAGTTTCGATTTTCATGCACAGTGCCGGTTGGAGTTGAATGACTAGATGATGGACCAAATAACCCTTTTCGCTTGGGCATGTTTGGAGGTTTGGTTGGTTGAGCATTTCATGACCTCACACCATTTTATACTCAACTGATTCACACCAATCCGTCATGATAAAAGGTACTAATTGTTGGTGAAAGGCTTCATGTGATACTGTAAAATTCACATGACAATGCTAAAGTTACTTGTAGGGTTCACGTGAAAGGCTTTAGGAGATAGAGATATGACAATCATGAATTGACAAGTAATAGGATATGACAATTATCAACAAGTTCATGTGAAGGGCTTCAGAAGATATAGATAGGACAATCATGAATCGATAAGTAATAGGACATGACGAGTCTGCTAAAGTATTGTCCTGTCATTGGTGCAGCCTCTTAAAAAAATGACAAGTCTTCATATTTCAGTTGTGATAAGTAGTTTGGAGATTATTTTCATCCATTAATATTTTTTTTTTGGTGGGTAAAGAAAAAATGAATTATCCTATTATTTTTACTTCATCAGTTTAATGAATTTCTTGTCAAGTTTAGTTGTTTCCTCCGCAAAGAGTGCTAATGTAAATAACAACAGTTGTATTCATTTATAAATGGACATAGATAGAACAAAACCATAATTTCTTATGATGTAAACTTTAATTTTGCTACAACTAAATTTATTTAATAAAAACTATCGTCATTCACTATTATATTTAACAAGTTTCAAAATCTAATTCTCGAGTGTGTAAAAAACAATCCCGCCATTATACATGGCCTCATGTACCACATTGGAGTGGCTTCCTCTCTCTCGTGGGCCTCGGCTGACGGACAAAGACACGTGTGATGATCTGTAGTCTCGGATGTGCCTCTGGCTGTGGCTGTGGTACTAGCTATGGCTCTGGCTGTGGCTGTGGCCCTGCCTCTGTGATCTGTGAAACACCCTCAGTATCAATGGTAGGGGGTGCCACCACTGGATGAATCTGACGCGCACTAATAACCTGAGTGACCTGCGATGGCCCCTCTAGCTTTGTCGCAAGACATAGATGGGCAGAATGGTCCTGACCCTCTGCTGAGAAAGGCATCTTTATCTGCTGTCCAGATGTTAATAATGGGTCAACATATCGCTGGAATTCATTATCATCTCCTACTAGCGGGAACCAATACCCTTGCTCGTATGCAACAGGTGATGCAATATGAAGATGGACGGTGCGACGCGGTATGACCTCAGAACTACTCGGACGTGATAATGAGAGCACATCGTGTGACTCGGTGTGATATATATATACTAGCCTAATCGGAGTCACGTAGGCTGAGGATGGCTGCATAGCACCGAAATACTGTAGAAACTCTTGTGATGATGATCTGTTAGGAGGGGGAGCGACTGGAGCTGCTGGTGGTGTGGGAGGGGGAGCGGTCATAACTACTGGTGGCATGGGAGGGGGAGCATCAAGAGCTGCTGGTGGCATAGGAGGGGGAGCGTCTGGAACTGCTCGTTGTGCAATCCGTTGCTGCTCATGTAAGACACGAAGTGACCTCCTACACAGGTCCCAGACTATATACATGTCTTGTAGTGCCTCCGACCTGTCGTATACATAGATGGCACGATCGACGAAATGATGTACGACCGCGATGTGACAAATCTGCGAAATAAGTTGAAGTTTTTATGGCATTCAAACATTTATAATTCACAGTGAAAATATATATAATTTATGATATTATTAACTGCAATCTCGACCGTGGAGCCAACCTCAAGGTATCCAGTAGTAGGCTGATGAATTGGATTCCCTACCAGTGTGCGTGTCATACGGCGGTACCATACCATATACAGATCATCGTAACGCATGGCTGCAACATCAATAACCCCAGCTATAAGATAGTCACGCCTATACTGCCATCGCTCGATGTGCTGTCGATGGAATTGGATCCAATCAGTAAGCGGTCTCCCTCTCAAGTAAATAGCATGTAATGTGGGCAAGGTATCATGAGTGGCAGGTACAAGCTGTCTGAACGCAAATTGTCGACAGACTCGATCCAATAGATGCCATTCAACAACCTCGAGGCACAGCAAAGGGGATCGAGTCACCCATATATCACTCCCAACCCGACAATAATCAGGAAGTGTATGCATGATAGCATCGTACGACCTCTATGTGAACTACATAGTTTACATTAATAATACTCATTAATAAGCAATAATGATACAATTAAATAATATGAATTACAAAATTTGAAATTATATACATACCTCGTCGGGTCGCAAGCGGTCCAGCTGATCTTGGTAGACGCGAATCACATGGGTGAAAGTACTGGTAGTGTGATATCTAAATCTTCATCCGACATAAACGTTCAACATAATATCAAATAAATTTTATAATTATAAATGTGTAGAGGTGTTAACAAAAATAAAAAGGCAGTTATACATATCTAGCTCCCCATAGTCCACCGAAAAAGTGCACCCCCTATAACTAATGGCTGTTGCCCAGCATTAGGATCATCCACGCAGTGCAAGCCCATGCATGAGAATCGCTCGCACGCCCATATCTGTACAAAAAGGGTCCACCAATCGTGCTATGGATAAATTGTAATAAAAGACAAGCATTGTAAAGAGGCATAACATGAACTGTGTATTCAACCTGTAATAAAATGAGTGCTCTTGCAATCTGCTTCGCCCTAGTCCTCGCTGCCCGGCACATGCTCCTGTAAAGCATGGCTAAAACTGCACTGCCCCAGCTATATGCCCCGGCAGCGTCCAAGTTGACTAAAAATGGGAGATATGTGAGCCTCACCATAGTCTAAGAGTAATCTGTGAGCAGTATACCCCCAAGCAGTCGCAATATATAGGCACGTGCGTACCGCTGTATAGTAACCTCATCTGTGTCCTGTGAGAGGACTTAGAATGTGTGACTGAGCCATGCCATCCTCAGGCAGCCACTGTCAATCTCTTCTGCAAGTGAGCTAACACCGAATGCCTGCATACATAGAGCCTGACACTCCTGTAATGTAGTATGAGTTTGCGCGCGTATAAGAGGGGCCCCGTCGATAGGTAGTCTTAACAAGATGGCAACATCCTGTAACGTGATGCTGGCCTTCTTGACAGGTAAATGGAATGTATGTGTCTCCGGTCGCCAGCGCTTTACCAACGTAGTAATCAATGGGTGGTTCAAACGGATCTGACCAAGTCGATATACACCGTAAAAACCTGTCCGTACTATGTACTACAAAACACGTGGGTCTAACTATACGTCATACAAGCCTGACCCACCACGTCTGCATGTGAGCGCATCCGTACCATGTGTTAAAAAATTATTGTAAACAAATTACTTGTAAAGAAAAACTGTTAACTTAAATACATACCCCATGCTCCAATATCCATGTAGATCGATGATAGGCCCGTAACGTCAGCACGGTGCCATCAAGGGTCCCTGGTGCACCTACATCCAGATGTCTTGCCATCAAGGGGCCCCGGCGTGCCTACATCCATAGTACATATTAATATATTTTTATTACATGGTGCAATAAATGTACTATATCCATACATGCATGACAATGTAAAGTACAATAAAGCAACCTCATTATTCTCTGATGATGTACACATCCAAAGGCAGTAAAGCCATTAATTGATGTGAGCAAAGTCTGTGAAGGCTATGAATTGATGTGACGAAAGGCTGTGAAAAGGTATTACTTGATGTTACTATTGTATGCATGTGAATGGTATCACCTATGAATGATGTGACTATCCACTGGTGTCACAACTAATCCATAAAAATACATTCAAATAAATCCATCTTAAGTTCTTGTGTCTACTGAGTAAAACCCGTGAACAATTTGAGAAAAGGCTATTGCTATCATTTGATGATGTGACGAAAGGCTGTGAAAGGATACTACTTGATGTTATTATTGTACGCATGTGAATGGTATCACCTATGAATGATGTGACTACCCACTAATATCACAATCAATCCACAAAAATACATACAAATAAATCCATCTTCAGTAACCATTATCTGAAATAGAAATATAAATAAACATCATTACATGGTTAAGTACCTACTATCTAATACATAACTCAGCCAGCTCGATTTGGACATTTACGCCTATCATGCCCTTGTTCCTTACAAATACCACAATGATTTGTTTGACGTTTTTTGGAAACATCCATCTCATTGTGGATTTGTTTTGTGTTTGGACGGCCGGATGTGGGCTCTCGTCGCCGTCTCAGATCAGGAATGATCTTTGGACTATCGTATGCAGCCCAATAATGCTCATGCACCATCGGTTCAAATGATGTTTCGTACATGCGAGCATAAACGTCCATGGTATACTTAGGATCAATTAAGTGTCATAGTTGTCTGCCCAACTTCGCGCACACGGCCAGCATGTGCGAGTAAGGATAATGACAGATCATTCATTTTTCGCAGTCACATGACGGAGGATTCAAATACACGGCATGTTTGTGGTTCTCTTTCGTGCCTACTGCACTTATAACAACCTCGACGAAACCCGATGCGCTGGAATTGGAATATAATAACATGGTGATTGTATTAGACATTAAGAAGTATAGAATTTATTAGTAATCAAAATATGTACATACAATTAAAATAAAATCTTATAACATTACCTATTACAGATAGTTACACAATGGCCCTTCGATCGAGCTTGGTACTCTTCTATCTTAGCTTGCACTTTCGATGTATACCTCAAACTCCTAGCTAAGGCATGTTGAATTTGTAGTCGATTATAATTGAAAGTGGCCACCAGACAGTAGAAGGTAACCTGAACACATGAAGTAATAGGTAAGTCTCGTGCACCTCGAAGGACATTATTATAGCATTCTGAATCATTGGTGGTTGTAACTCCCTAACGATGACCTTCATCATATGTCAATGTCCACTTCTTTGGGTCCTCATTGCACAAAGCACGATACGCCCTTGCCACCGACTCTGACTTCGTTCCTAAATTTTTAATTTCATCCATTGCCTCGTCAAACTTTCGCACTTGATGGGTAGTCTCAACTTGCCATATGAGACCCTTAACTTTAACATTACTGAAATTTTTGTGGTAATTGCTTTTAAAGTGCCTAAGACAATATCTATGGAATCTAGCTGGTTGCCCTCGTCGTGACGTTTCCCATTCATGTTTGACGGCGCTTAATATGGCTGCATGACGATCAGAAATCAATGTGACAGCCTTCTGGCCCGGCACAATCAGATGCCTGACATTCTTTATAAATCATGACCAATTACGATAGTTTTCTGATTCAACTAACGCAAAAGTTAGAGGGAAAATTTTCCTCGTAACAGTTCTCGCTGTAGCAATTAACAAAACTCCTATATATCTGCCATAAAGAAAAGTACTGTCGATTCTTATGAATGGCGAACAGTGCTTGAAGCCTTCAATGCATGGCCGGAATGCCCAAAATATTTTGTCTAGCACCTTAACACCCAACGTACCCAAGTCCAATGTTTCTAAAATCATAGCCGTGCCCGGGTTTCTGAATTCCAACATTCTGATGTATCTTGGCAACTTTCATAAAATTCATCCCAATCTCTAAAAACCATTGCAACAGCCTTTGCTCTTCCAAGCCATGCTTTCTTGTATGCAACTGTGAAACCAACATTATTTTTTACATTCTCAATTATGGATGCTATTTACTAGTCAGGGTCTTTCTGTACACCACAACAAACAAACACTTCAAACTTTACTAAGGAAGGGCATTAACAAATAATATCAACACATCTTATTTTAAAATTGAAACTGAAAGCAACTTACCGCAACTTGTGTCTTAATCAAGTGTGCAATGAATGTTCAATTCAGATTGTGGTGATCCAAACTCTCCATCCTATGTAAACATGTATGAGGCCTGGAGTATTGCGTGATCTTAAAAAAACTGTGCTTCTTTTTCAAATAGGTACGTAGTTTCCAACGGTAATCGTAATTGCACTTGGTGCTCCAAACTTTTTTATTTGTTTCCGCAACATGATAATATTTATTTTTCTTTACGTGATACCAGTTACATGCATGGATCACCGCATCTTTATCTTTGAAAACCATCCCTTTTGTAAACTCCAGATTAGCATTTGACCATGTCGGACTGCAATCATATAAGTCTCGACCACCTATGACATCATCTGCCCCAACCAAGTTCTTAAAAAAAGGCATATCTGGAGTATCATGTAATGCTTTATTAAGGTTCGATTCTTCGTACCTATCGTCATCAGGGTTGTCATTTGTTTCATTTCTCATTAAAACATCAATATCCTCATCTGAATTGTCAGATTGAACAATATCTGCATCTTCATCTACATGTGTCTCAGTCTCGTCTAAGACAACTAGGCATTCCACAGGATCCAGACTTCCACTGGGACCTCCGGCCTCTTTGCACCCACCTTGATCTAATGCATATTGTGGGTGAGGTGTTGGTGGACTGTGAAAGTCATGAAACTATTCAAAATTACTAAGACCCTGCGAGAAATATTTATTTGGGCTGAAGAGGCTAAATATTCGTTGCCCTGGCGCTTCCTCAACTATTGTGCTTTGGCTACTCTGCTCAAATGAAATCATTTGAGTAAATGACCCCAGTGCCGATACATCACCCCTCCCTGATAATAGTTCACCGTAGGTCTAGACATCTGCCCAACTCACATCTGCACGACTTGCACTGGTGTTCATTGTGCTACCCTCCTCCTTTACAACATATATTTCAACACATTGGTGGTCAGGATATTTTGAAGGGATATTCAACACATTTTGCAATTTTCTGTCGTCATTGATTGGCAACTTTTTATATATCATGACATCTTCATTTCGTCGGTACAGGTATCTACATATGAACTTTATAGTCACATGTTATTGATACTCAGCCATCATTTGCATAATCATTTCACCTAACACAACAACTGAGGTTCCCATTTCAACATCATAACACGCACTAGCATCTATATTACAGGATACACCTTTTGGGCGATCTCATATTATCTTTCCCCCCCAATAAAATATAACCATTGTCGTCATTACTTAACTCTGCCTACTAAACATAACTAACAGAGATGTCATAAATATACAAACTAATTAAATTAAATAATTTAAAACTTATGTAAAGAAGCTTATCGAAAGAAAGAAGATTAGACTTAGTTGTGATACTATTAATTTGTGTAAAGTGCATCTTTCTGAGCTTCTTGTGGTCTCCATGTGCTATTGGAGTCTCCTTGAATAAAGATCCAATTGTTTTACAATGAAATAATTCTAATACACATTTGATAGTTTATCCTAAATATTATTTACTTATATAATATAGTAAATTTATTTTGATATAAATATGAAATTACTAAATGTAATTTATATATATGTTACAAACTTGCAAAACTAATTTTAAATTATTTACTACTTTTTACGAATTGTTCAAATCATTGTTAAAATAAATTATGAATTGTTTAATTTATTTATGAATTCTTTAAATAATTGTTAAAATAATTTTATGTTAAATTTGTAAAGAAATTGTTCTATTTTTAAATTATTTACATATTTTTAACATATTCTTTAAATAATTATATATATGTTATAAACTTGCAAAACTAATTTTAAATTATTTACTAATTTTTACAAATTGTTAAAATCATATTCTTGAACATATTTTTAACATATTCTTTAAATAATTTATATATATTACTATTTCCAACAGATGTTGAATTAAAATATTTTAATTTTTAAATTTTACTATTTTTAAATTAAAAATTTAAAAATAGTAACATATAGTAAAAATTATGTCATGTCTATTTTTAACATATAGTAAAAATTTTACTATTTTTAAATTAACATATTTTTAATTTTTACTATTTTTAAATTATTTACATATTTTTAACATATTCTTTAAATAATTATCTACACATTTCTATTTTTAATAGATGCTAAATTTTCCACTTAGAAAATAAAATAATTACAATAAACATCACAACTAGCTGTTTAATACAAGTAGAAGAAAAAAACCAAAAAAAATAAAACATATGTGTATATATATGTCATGCTTGGCATTGATTTATAAAAACATATATATATATATATATATACTTAAGTATACATATACAGAAGGAGAAGATATTGTTCGTGCTCGCATATACATATACAAACTTACATAAAAACGGAAAGAGAAAGACAGGAGAGCTGCGCGAACTTACAAACAAAGCCCTAGCTTCCAAGGGAGAGGTGTGAATGGTAAAGTTGTGAACGGCGAGCCCTAACTACAAGAGAACTGCGCGACGTAATTGATCGAGAGAGAAAGTTCCGAGAGAGATGCCAAACAAAGTTCGGAGCTGGGCGAATAAAAAATGAAAAAAGGCGAGGGAACGGTCGATTGAAATATATGCCAATAACGCTAATTGCAATAGCATTTCCAAAGAAAATGCTGATTGAAAAAGCATTTTCATTGAAAATGCTTTTTTGATTAGCGTTTATTCTAGGAGAGCCATACGGTGTATAAATATGTAAAAAAAGCTTTTTTAATTAGCATTTTCATTAAAAACGCTTTTTGAAAAAGCGTTAAACTTGAGTTGCCGCATTAAGTTCAAACAGCACTCAGGTCCGAAGTAAAGACCAAAATAGTAGCTAATTTCCATAATAAAACCCTTATTTTATCTTTATTCCGGAACTAGGGGCGGTTTAAACTTTATTCCATTATGCAAGTTTAATGCTTTTTTGAAAAGCATTTTTAATGTAAACGTTAATCGAAAAAGCATTTTATGAGTATTTATACCGTTGTGCATAGATTCAGAAAAAATGCTATTTCAATTGTCTTCCCTCTCGTTTTTTCATTCACAGCATAGAAAGAAAAGGACTTGAGTTTGACAAATTTTTTCAGAGCTTGTTCTGCAAGTTGCATACCTAGAAGATTTGTTCTATCGATCACTTAGTTCAAACTCGTCATTTATGAGGTAATAAATACTGTCTCTATCTCTCTTTTTCTGGTTTTAGTGTTATGTATATATATATACGAATAATATATAGACATTGTTGTTTTTTTTTCCTTCACGTACGAATAATATATATACATACGTACGAATAATATCTATCTCTCTATATACATATGTTGTTTTTTTTTTTTTCTTCTTCTTCTTGATTACACTGTTAGTTGTAGTGTTATTGTAATTAATTTTTTTTTACGTGAAAAATTCAGCATGTATTAAAAAAATGTGTAGATAATTATTTAAATAATATATTAAAAATATGTAAATAATTTAAAATTAGTAAAAATTAAAAAGATGTTAATTAAAAAAAAGTAATAGAAAATTAACAAAAAAGTAGTAAATAATTCAATTAGTTAAGAAAAAATTAAAATTAAACAATTCATAATTTTCTGTTTACAAAGTTAACAAAAAATTATTTTAAGAATTATTTAAAAAATTCATAAATTATTTAAACAATTCATAATTTAATTTAAAGACTATGATTTTAACAATTCGTAAAAAGTAGTAAATAATTTAAAATTAGTTTTGCAAGTTTAGAACATATATATAAAGAATATGTTAAAAATATGTAAATAATTGAAAAATAGTACAATTTCTTTAGAAATTGAACATAAAAATATTTAAACATTTATTTAAAGAATTCATAAATAAATTAAACAATTCATAATTTATTTTAACAAATTTGAAAAATTTGTAAAAAATGGTAGATAATTTCAAATTAGTTTTGCATGTTTAGAACATATGTACAATTCATAATTTATTTTAACAAATTTGAACAAACATAAAAATATTTAAAGAATTCATAAACAAATTAAACAATTCATAATTTATTTTAACAATGATTTGAAAATTTTGTAAAAAATAGTAAATAATTTCAAATTAGTTTTGCAAGTTTATAACTTATATATAAAATACATATAGTCATTTCGTATTTATATCAAAATAAATTTACTATATTATATAAGTAAATAATATATAGGATAAACTGTCAAATGTGTATTTACATAAGCATTTTTACATAAGTTTGAAAATTTTTAATTTAATTTAATTAGTTTGTATATTTATGACATCTCTGTTAATTGTGTTTTGGTAGGCAAAAGTAAATAATGACAACAATGGTTATGTATTATTGGGGGGAAAATATAATACAAGATCGCCAAGAAGGTGTATCCTACGATATAGATGCTAGTGTGTGTTATGATGTTGAAATGGGAACCTCAGTTGCTGTGTTACATGACATGATTATGCAAATGATGGCTGCGTACCGAGAACATGTGACTATAAGTTCATATGTAGATACCCGCACCGACGAAATAAAGATGTCATGATATATAAGAAGTTGCCAATCAATGACGACAAGACATTGCAAAATGTGTTGAATATTCCTTTGAGATATCCTGACCACCAATGTGTTGAAATATATGTTGTGAAGGAGGAGAGTAGTACAATGAACACTAGTGGAAATTGTGCGGATGTGAGTTGGGCAGATGTCCAAACCTACGGTGAACTATTGTCAGGGAGGGGAGATGTATCGCACTGGGGTCATTTACTCAAATGGTTTCACTTAGGCAGAGTAACCAAAGCACAATAATTGAGGAAGGGCCAGGGCAACGAATGTCTAGCCTCTTTAGTCCAAATGAAAATTTCTTGCAGAGCCTTAGTAATTTTGAATAGTTTCATGACTTTCACAATCCACCAACACCTCACTCACAATATGCATCAATCTAAGGTGGGTGCATAGAGGTGGGAGGTCCCAGTGGAAGTCTGGATCCTATGGAACGCCTAGTTGCATTAGACGAGACTGGGACACATGTAGATGAAGATGCAGATGTCGTTCAATCTGATAATTCAAATGAAGATATTGACGTTTTAATGAGAAATTAATTAAATGACAACTCTGATGACGATAGGCCGAAAAATCGAACCTTAATGAAGCGTTACATGATACTCCAGATATGCCCTTTTTTACAAACTTGGTTGGGACAGATGATGTCGTAGGTGGTTGAGACTTATATGATCGCGGTCCGACATGGTTAGATGCTAATCTGGAGTTTGCAAAAGGGATGATTTTCAAAGATAAGGATGTGGTGATCCATGCATGTAACTGGTATCACGTGAAGAAAAATAAACATTATCATGTTGTGAAAACAAATGAAAAGGTTTGGAGCACCAAGTGCAATTACGATTGCCCTTGGAAATTACGTGCCTGTTTGAAGAAGAAGCATAGTTTTTTTTAGATTAGGCAATATCCCGGGCCTCATACATGTTTACATGGGATGGAGAGTTTGAATCACCGCAATCTGAATTCAACATTTATTGCACACTTAATTAAGACACAAGTTGCGGTAAGTTGCTTTCAATTTCAATTTTAATGTAAGATGTGTTGATATAATTTGTTAATGCCCTTCCTTAGTAAAGTTTAGAGTGTTTGTTTGTTGTGGTGTACAGGAAGACCCTGACTGGAAAATAGCATCCATAATCGAGAATGTGAAAAATAATACTGGTTTCACAGTTGCATACAAGAAAGCATGGCTTGGAAGAACAAAGGCCATTGCGATGGTGACTCGCTTCGAAAACTACAAAATGGAGTTAGTACCATGCAAGAGTACAGGGATCGCGATGAAGTATAAACCAGTAATCTGGTATCGTTCTCTCCCAAGGGACCTAGCCAAATATAGGCTCTAGCACTCAACTCACACTAATCTACCCTAGGATTGAATTGCAATTATGTGGGGAATTGGATCTAAAATAAAAGGAAAAATAAAATAACCGAAAATCTTTAGGTTTTCTATGGGGTTTTGATTTACTAAACTAGTGCAATGAAAATTAAAGCAATTAACTAGGCAATTGATTTAAATGTAAAGCAATTAAAATTGAAAGCTTGGATATGATTGATTCAATCCACCAATTCACAACAAGAATTTTAATAGAGGATTTTTATAACTCAAATCAAGAATCACACCGTGGATTCTTTATTCGGAATATTTTAATCATAAAACCTTGAGTTCATATTTAGTTGAGTGTAGGGATTAAACCAATTAATAGAACCCTAGAAGTAAACCTTATAATGTGTAAGATTTATACCAATTATTGAATTGTGCATAAATATTACCAAATGAGTTATGAATCTAAGTTTTCGAACAAATCCAACACCCAACCAAATAGAACTATACAAATCTATGAATAAAACTTTGAAGTTCATGAATCCCCATTGAAACACTTGAAAATCCTTGGTGGATCTTCATAATCACACCCAAGAGATGTTTAGTTACTAGAATCCATAATAAAGAGCATAAATGAAGGTAAATCTAACATTAAACTAAGTAAAACTAGTGTTTGGTTGCTAAGAAAGTGAGAGAAAATGGCAAAAAAGTGAAGGAAAATATATTACAATGAAAGAAAGTTACAATTTCTACTCTTACATTAACATTACAAACATAAATCTAAGCTAAAAATACACAAAAACATAAAAACCAACCTTAGAGGAGCCTTTCATGCCGCCCCCTTGGCTGCTACAAACCCAAAAAATCTTCCTCTCCCCTCATTTTTTCGAACAACAAAGCTTTTAAGCTCCAGATCTGTATCGACCGATCGATCGGCACTGTTCACCGATCGATCGGCCGATCGAACAGTGATTGTAGCGTTCGATCGGTTAATTCACTGTTTTTACTGTTCACGGGTATTGTTCACCGATCGATCGGTCACTGTTCATGATTGATCGGGCACTGTTCACTGATCGATCGGCCACTGTTCACCGATCGATCGGCCGATCAATCGATAAATCACCCTCTCTGAAGTTTGCCAAACCAATCGATCGGGTACTATTCATCCTTCCACTTTAAAGCTTGATTTTGACTACCGTAGAGGCCTATTCAGCAGATGCACATTAGAGGACAAATTGTAGCTCTTGAAGTCTTCTTTCCAATGGCACAAAAATCAGCTCAATCGGATATCGAAGTAAAAAGATATAGCTCAAATACCGAGACAAGTCTGAATTTTCATGAACAAATTATTCGCCTTGAACCCGCTTTGATTATTCTTGCTTTCTTTTTGCCTTTATTAGCTTATATAACCTACAAAACACATATAAACATACTTAAACAAATATCTAACTAAAATAAGATAATTAATTACAATATAAGTTATAAGCACCCCATTTTTGCCCGCTCGGCAATCTCCGGCCCGATCAGATTCGGTTTCCAACATCACAACATATGCAGGCTCAAGATGAGCTTTTCAATCTCCAATCCAACCAGATGGTCGTTTCTCGGGCCCACAAGGATCCGCTGAAGTCTTAAGAGCCATTATTCCAGGCAGTTTTTCGGACTAGGTGGTCCCGGAAACCAATGCCATCCAGGTAGCTTCTCGAGACCGGGCGATCTCGGGGACCAACACCTCATCAAATTCTAGATGGTTCACTTCTGTCGCCTGCTAGCCCGCCAACGTAGAATGTTCGTCATTCGGTAGTTCTCTGGGACCAGGCGTTCTCGGAGACCAACACCACCCTTCCAAGTAGCTTTCTAGAACCAGGCATTCTCAGGAACCAACACCACCCTACAGGTAGCTCTCTAAGACCAGGCGTTCTTAGAAACCAACACCGCACAGGTAGTTTTTCGAGACCGGGCAGTCTCGAGAACCAACACCTAGGTCAACACCGGCGCCTGCTAGCCCGACTCGGTGAAAAATGACCAAGTCTGCCCCTTGGACCTCCAAGCACGTTTTGGGAAAGTTCAAAATCCCTCAAAACAATAAGTCCATCCTTTCATAATGTTGTCAAACCATCGGGCATCCCCTGCACACCATTTGGTCCAAATCCGGTCCTATTCCGGCTCACTCTGATCAAAATGGCCATTTTGCCCCTAAACGACTCAGCACGGCACGAACCCCGCTGAACAGCGACAAACTCTCTCAGAACCATCCTTGAACAGCCCTACACGCCTAACATAATATACCGGACCATTCCTGACCATTTCCAGCCAACTCCGGTCAAAATGACCGTTTTGCCCCTGGAAGCCCAAAAAAAGGCCCCGAAACAGCACCAGCCTTGGGATTTTGAGCAAAAGGTTTCACCACACGCCTTTGTTTAACCTAAGGAATACCCTACAACACTAAGCTCACATGACTCTATAAAAGTTCCCTGGAGCGTCTCGCAGACACTCCACTTAAATTATCTTTTCTCTCGATTCCCTAATTATATCGCACCGTCAACCGACTTGAGAAACGCGTAAATTAGAGAATTCTCGAAAGCTCGTCCATAAATCTTTCCACCGATACGGTTCAATCGGATGGATCACTTCCCGAAGCCCTCCATCGTACAGTGCGAAAACTATAACTTTCAACAACCCCTGGAGCGTCTCGCAGATGCTCCGCCAAGGTTAACTTTTTCTCCGATTCCCTGATCAAAACGCACCGTCAAATGACTTGAGAAATGCGTAAATTTGGGAATTCTGAAAAGTATTTCCAGAGTACTTTCCATCGGAACGGTCCGATCAAATGGATCGCTTCGCGAAGGTCTCGATCACATCAATTGAAAATAGTCACTTTCAAACACACACGAAGCGTATCATAGACGCTCCACAAAAGTGTCCTTTTTGGCAAGCTTCCCAAAATGATATCCCACTCTTCTGAACATAATTCAAACTCTTCGAAAACATGAAAGTTCATCGGATGCACTAGGAGAACATCCCAAGTGCGACCGATTCCCCTGGAACCTTCTCGGTTTGCCCAATTATCGAGGCAAAGTTTGGGCGAATCTTCCCGGTGGTGGAGCGTATGCTACATGCGCTCAAATTTTGTTCAGATCGACCGACTTTCGATCAACAGTCGAGATTTAACCAGTACATAAGGTGCCACGTGTTATTGTGGCAATGGAACAGTACTTGCGCATGTCCTACATGTGCACAACCAAAGTTTGGCCATGCGCATGTAGCACATGCGCATGGTCTGTGCTAGATTGCCTATAAATAAAGGCCTCCCCCCTTGTATATTTCAGGTTCGAAATTGATACGAAACTCTGCTGAAATCACTCCAGAAACTAGAATCTCTATATATGTTCCTCCCCTCCAACACTTAGGCTAGATTCTACCTCTCCTAAGCTTATACACTCCATACACAAAGCCTCATACACACTTATACACTCCACTCAAACCTCTCAAGCCTTCTTGAAATCACTCAAGCTCCAATCAAGACATCCATTGAAGATTACAAGAGTGTTGAAGGCAAAAGGTGGTATCCCTTTTATATTTGTGCTCTTCCCCACTCTTCTCTTCTCCCTCCTAGCCTACTCAGGCTATTCTCTATTTTAATTCCCATCTTCAACCCCCCTTTCTTGCATGCTTGAGCCAAGAGGGCTCCTAGATCATGCCTAGAGGAAAGCAAGTGAGAGCCACCGTGTAGGGGGACCTCTCACTAGCCTACTTTAAGATGGTATGGCCTAAGAGCCCCTTGTTTGTATGGTGAAGCCTAAAAACCTTGTATGTGAATCATGACCCCTTGCATATTATTATTTTGATCATGTCTTGTATGCTTGGCTTCATTTTATGTTTATTGCCATATCCCACAATGCTTGCATTATTCTTAATTTCATGACATTTTCAAGTTCTACATGTTCTTCAAAAATTGTTTCAAGAGTTGGCCCCTTGAAGTTTAGGATAGGACTTTAGGAATCATGCCTTAGAAAATCCCTTACAACCCTGTAATTCATATTTTTGCACTATTGTATTTCAACTTGCATAAAAGTTGCTTTCAAGCTCTCTAAATTTTCAAGGTTTCCATTCTCTCAAATTTAGTGGTTAAAATGGCCCCATGGAACCCTCTCTTGAGTGGTCTCCCTTTATATTGGCCATAGGACCCCTAAATTGTTAGAATGGTCCCCTTTTCTCCTTATGATCGCCCAAAAAATGATGTTCAAATCCTTTGATTTTTATGGTCTCCATTCTCTCAAGTTCAGTGGTTGGAATGGACCCATGGAACCCTCTCATGAGTGGTCTCCCTTTATATTGGCCATATGAACCCTCTCTTGATGGAATGGTCCTCTTGAAAAATGGTTTTCAAAAATCTTTCCCCAAAGATGATTTCAAAAATGCATTCTCTCCATCTTTGCATCAAAAATGATTTTCCAAAAATTGTCCTCATCATGTTGAATTTTAATCCCTCCACTCTTGTCAAGATAAAAATTATAATGGCTATGAGGAAACCTTCCTTGGAATGGTCTCCAAGCACCACCTATACAAACCATACTCTTGACTAGAGTCAAAATTTTCATGGAAATGATCTTTAAAGAGATGGCATACTAAAGTCCATGGCATAACATGTTTGGTTCTCCAAAACTTTTTCCAAAAAATGCACCAAACTACATTTCAAATCATCTTTCAATCCAACCCTAGGTTAACTTGACCCTAGTTGCTTGACCCTAGGTTAACTTGACCTTAGTTACCTAACCCTAGGTTAACTTGACCCTAGTTACCTAACCCTAGGTTAACTTGACCCTAGTTACTTAACCCTAGTTAGTTAACCATTAGTCTTTTTAACCTTAGGTTCCCCTCTAACCCTAGGCTAACCCAACTAAGGTTAATACGCTTCAAGGTTCCAACTCTTGAACCCTTTTTCAAATGATCATTCAAATTTTCCAATTACCCTCCCAACCTATTCTTCCAAAACCTCCTACCCCCATGATTTCAAAAACCCAACTCCATATACTCTTCTTATGTTCCTACATTCCATCTTCAAGACCTTTCCAAGGATGTCTCCAAAAGTCACAAACCTAAGGTATTCCTAGCCCTCTCATGGTTAGGGATTATAAGGACAAGTGATAAATCAAGAACAACCTCTTAGGTTGTCCATGTTAGGATTCCAAACACACCATTTTCAAAGACCACTTTCAAAAACTAATCCATCCAAACATTCTAAAGTCATGCCTCCAAGGTCTTCAAAACAAGACTCCAAAAACACTTTCAAGTTCTCTTGAGTCATGCCAAATCATTTTTCCAAAATTCCCTTAGAGTCAATCCAAAAGCATTTTCAAAACATACCACCATCCAATTTCAAGTCAAAACTTTCAAGACCACAAAGTGGCTTAAACTCTTCCAAAGACCTCAAAGTGTCTTAAACTTTTTTAAAGACCCCAAAGTGTCTTCAAACCTTCCAAAGGCCCTAAATGTGCCTATTTTCCATCGGGCTCTTGTCCGAACTACGAATGACCTGATTCTCGCCAAATGAGGTACGTAGGTAACCTAAAATGGTGCAGTCATAACTTCTATGTCAACCCCAATCCCTTTTTCAAAAATTCTAATCAATCCAAAGTTTCTATTCTAAACTCTTCCAAAACTCCTATCATTTTCAAACTTTTTTCAAAAACTTGCATCATGCATCATCCATTCGAAAAGAGACGATTAAACCCCATTTTCAAAGTTCTAAAGTGGATATTAAGTGGACAATGGTAATCAATTATTCTAGTGAGTGAATCAAGGGTGATTAGACATGTAGGTACCGAAAGGGCGGGGTAGGGTGATGATCTTAGGATATCTTCCCTACACGTAACCAACCCCCAAACCTTAGATTTCTGTTTTCAAAAGACCAAAATGGAGTTATTTTCAAAAAGGGCTTAAACATTCCAAAAGGTTGCTAAACAGCCTATTTTCCTAAAAAACCCTGAGGGAGATTTCAAAAACCTTTTTCAAAAAATCCTAAGTTTAATCTTCAGATTAACGCTTAGTTTTAGGTGCCCTAACTCACCTTAATCAAGTTAGGTGGTGACTCCTATTTTTCTAAAAAGCCCTTAGTCAAATCAATTTTTAAACTTAGTCGCACTTGTCCTTTTAGGAGGACGAGTTCTAATAACAGAGTTCCGTGCCGAAAGGACCTTGGACACCCCAAAAACCGGGGCGCGACATAAGTCTAACAAAGTACAAATTAAGGGCTTATGATTACACTTTTGGGGTGTAATCAGATGGTTTTCAGAGATTGGGATGAATCCTATGAAAAGTTGCCAAGGTACATCAGAACCTTGGAGTTCATAAACCCGGGCACGGCTGTGATTTTAGAAACATTGGACTTGGGTACGTTGGGTGTTAGGGCACTAGACAGAATATTTTGGGCATTTCGGCCATGTATTGAAGGCTTCAAGCACTATCCACCAGTCATAGGAATCGACGGTACTTTTCTTTATGGCAGATATACAGGAGTTCTGTTGATTGCTACAGCGAGAATTGTTACGAAAAAAATTTTCCCTCTAGCTTTTGCCTTAGTTGAATCAGAAAATTATCGTGATTGGTCATGATTTATACATAATGTCAGGCATTTGATTATGCCTGGCCAAGAGGGTGTCACATTAATTTCTGATCGACACGCAGCCATATTGAGCGCCATCAAACATGAATGGGAAACACCACGACGAGGGCAACCAGCTAGATTCCATAGATATTGCCTTAGGCACTTTAAAAGTAATTACCAAAAAAATTTCGGTAATGTTAAAGTTAAGGATCTCATATGGCAAGCTGGGACTGCCCATCAAGTGCAGAAGTTTGACGAGGCAATGGATGAAATTAAAAATTTAGGAACGAAGTCAGAGTCGGCGACAAGGCCGTGTCGTGCTTTGTGCAATGAGGACCCAAAGAAGTGAACATTAGCATATGATGAAGGTCATCGTTAGGGAGTTACAACCACCAATGATTCAGAGTGCTATAATAATGTCCTTCGAGGTGCACGAGACTTGCCCATTACTTCATGTGTTCAGGTTACCTTCTACCGTCTGGTGGCCACTTTCAATTATAATAGACTATAAATTCAACATGCCTTATCTAGGAGTTTGAGGTACACGTCCAAAGTGCAAGCTAAGATAAAAGAGTACCAAGCTCGATCGGCGAGCCATCGCGTAACTATTTGTAATTAGTAATGTTATAAGATTTTATTTTAATTGTATGTACTTATTTTGATTAGTAATAAATTAGATGCTTTGCAATGTCTAATACAATCACCATGTTATTATATTCCAATTCCAGGGCATCAGGTTTTGCCGAGGTTGTTACAAGTGCAGCAGGCACGAAGGGAACCACAAATATGCAGTGTATTTGAATCCTCCGTCATGTGACTGCAGAAAATGGATGATCTATTATTATCCTTGTTCGCACATGCTAGTCGTGTGCGCGAAGTCGAGCAGACAGCCATGGCACTTGATTGATCCTAAGTATACCATGGACGTTTATGCTCGCGTGTACGAAATATCGTTTAAACCGATGGTGCATGAGCATTATTAGGCTGCATATGATGGTCCAAAGTTAGTTCCCGTTCTGAGTCGGCGACGAGAGCCCACATCCGGCCGTCCAAGTACAAAACGAATCCACAATGAGATGGACGTTTCCAGAAAACGTGAAACAAATCATTGTGGTATTTGTAAGGAACAAGGGCATGATAGTCGTAAATGTCCAAATTGAGCTAGCTGAGTTATGTATTGGCTAGTAGGTACTTAGCCATGTAATGATATTTATTAATTTTTCTATTTCAGATAATGGTTACTGAAGATGGATTTATATTTATGTATTTTTTTGGATTGGTTGTGATACCAGTGGGTTTTACTGATTAAACACAAGAACTTAATATGGGCTTATTTGTATGTATTTTTGTGGATTGGTTGTGATATGAGTGGGTAGTCATATCATTCACAGGTGATACCATTCGCATGCGTACAATAGTAACATCAAGTAATACACTTTTTCACAGCTTTTCATCACATCAATTAATAACCTTCACAGTCTTTGCTCATATCAATTAATGGCCTTACTGCCTTTCGTCATGTACATCATCAGAGAATAATGAGGTTGTTTTATTGTATGTTACATTGTCATGCATATATGGATGTAGTACATTTATTACACCATATAATAAAAATATATTAATATGTACTATGGATGTAGGCACACTAGAGCCCATTGATGGCAGGACATGTGGATGTAGGCGCGCCAAGGCCCTTTGATGGCACCGGGCTGACGTTACAGGCCCATCATCGATCGACATGGATATGAGAGCATGGGGTATGTATTTAAGTTAACAATTTTTTTGATACAAGTAGTTTGTTTACAATAATTTTGTTACACAGGGTACGGATGCGCTCATATGCAGACGTGGTGGGTCACACCTATATGACGTACAATTACACCCACGTGTATTGCAGTACATAGTACGGGCAATTTTTTACGGTGTATATCAACTTGGTCGGATCCGTTTGAACTATCCATTGATTACTGCGTTGGTTGAGCGTTGGCGACCAGAGACGCATACATTCCATCTACCTGTCGGGGAGGCCAGCATCACGTTATAGGATGTTGCCATCTTGTTGGGACTACCGGTCGACGAGGCCCCTATTATACGTGCACAGACGCATACTACATTATAGAAGTGTCAGGCTCTATGTATGCAGGCATTCAATGCTAGCCCACCTGCAGAGGAGATTGACAGTGGCTGCCTTAAGATAGCATGGTTTCGTCACACAATCCAGGTTGTCCCATAGGATGCAGATGAGGTTACTATACATCAGCATGCATGTGCCTATATACTGCGACTGATTGGGGGTATACTTATCACAGATTACTCTCAGACTATGGTGAGGCTTACATATCTCCCATTTCTACTTGACTTGGATGCTGCCGGGGCATATAATTGGGGTAGTGCAGTTTTAGCCATGCTTTACAGGAGCATGTGCCGAGCAGCGAGGACTGGGGTGAAGCAGATTGCAAGAGCACTCGTTTTATTACAGGTTAAATACATAGTTCATGTTATGCTTCTTTATAATGCTTGTCTTTTATTACAATTTATTCATAGCGTGATTGTTGGACCTTTTTTGTACAGATATGGGCATGTGAGCGATTCCCACGCATGGGCCCGCACCGTGTGGATGATCTTACTGCTGGCCAGCAACCATTAGTTATGCAGGGGGTGGAGTTTCCCGGTGAACCATGGGGAGCTTGGTATGTATAATTGCCTTTTTATTTTTGTTAACACCTCTAGACATTTGTAATTATAAAATTTAATTGATATTATGTTGAACGTTTATGCCAGATAGAGATCTAGATATCGCACTACCAGTACTTCCACCCATGTGGTCCGCGTTTACCGAGATCAGCTGGACCGATTGCAACCTGACGAGGTATGTATACAATTTCAGATTTTGTAATTCATATTACTTAATTGTAGCGTCGTTGCTTATTAATGGGTACTATTAATATAAATTATGTAGTTCATATGGAGGTTGTAAAATGCTATCATGCCTACACTTCCTGGTTATTGTTGGGTGGGGAGTGATATATGGGTCATTCAATCCCCTTTGCTATGCCTCGAGATTATTGAGTGGTATCTACCGGATCGAGTTTGCCGACAGTTTGGTTTTAGACAGGTTATACCTGCCACTCTTGATACCTCACCCACATTACATGCTATTGATCTGAGAAGGAGACCGCTTACTGATTGGACCCAGTTCCATGGACAACACATGGAGCGATGGCAGCATAGGTGTGAGTATCTTGTAGTTGGGGTGATTGATGTTGCAGATATGTGCTACGACGATCCATATATGGTATGGTACCGCCGTATCACACGCACACTAGTTGGGAATCCAGTTTATCGGCCTACTACTAGATACCTTGAGGTTGGCTCCACGGTCGAGGTTGCGGTTACTAATGTCATAAATTATATATATTTTTGCTGTGAATTTTAAATGTTTGAATGCCATAAAAACTTCAACTTACTTTGCAGACTCATCACATCGAGGTCATACATCATTTCGTTGATCGTGCCATATATGCATACGGCAGGCTGGAGGCACTATAGGACATATATTTAGTCCGGGACTTGTGTCAGAGGTCACTTCATGCCTTGCGTGAGCAGCAGCGGATTGTACAACCAGGAGTTCCAGACGCTCTAGCTCCTATGCTTCCAGTAGCTCCAGCCGTTCCCCCTCCTAGTGGATCATCATCACAGGAGTTCCTGCAGTATTTCAGTGCCACACAGCCATCCTCAACCTATGTGACTCCGATTAGGCCAGTATATACATATCACACCGACTCACACGATATGCCCTCATCATCACGTCCGAGTAGTTTTGAGGTCATACCGCGTTGCACCGCCCATCGCCATAGTACATCACCTGTTGCATACGACTAGGGGTATTGGTTATCGGTAGTAGGAGATGATGATGACTTCCAGCGATATGTCGACCCATTATTAGCATCTGGGTAGTAGATAGAGACGCCTTTCTCAGCAAAGGGTCGAGACCATTTTGACTCTACGACGCAGCTAGAGAGGCCATCGCAGGTCACTCAGGTTAGTAGTGTGCAGCAGATTCATCCAGTGGTGGCAAACCCTACCATTGACACTAAGGGTGTTTCGTAGATCACATAGGTAGAGCCACGTCCACATCTGCAGCTACAGCCAGAGTCACACCTAGTGCCATAGCCACCGACAGTGCCACAGCCAAACCCACAGCCAGAGGCACATCCGACACTACGATCCATCACACGTGTCTTTGTCCGTCAGCCGAGGCCCGCAAGAGAGAGGAGGCCACCCCAATGTAGTACAGGAGGCCATGTATAGTAGCAAGATTTTTTTTGCACACTGAATAATTAGATTTCGAAACTTGTTGGATGTAATAGTTAATGACGATAGTTTTTGTTATAAATAAATTTAGTTATAGCAAAATTAATGACGATAGTTTTTGTTCTATTTATGTCCATTTATAAATGAATGCAACTGTTGTTATTGACACTGGCACTCTTTGCGGAGAAAACAACTAAAGTTGACGATAAATTTATTAAACTGATAAAGTAAAAATAATAGGATAATTCATTTTTTCTTTAACCACCAAAAAAAAATATTAACAAATGAAAGTAATATTGAAACTACTTATCATAACTGAAATATGAAGACTTGTCATTTTTTGAAGAGGCTGCACCAATGACAGGACAATACTTTAACAGACTTGTCATGTCCTATTACTTTTCGATACATGATTGTCCTATCTCTATCTTCTGAGATATGCCACGTGAATTTCTTGATAATTGTCATGTCCTATTACTTGTTAATTCATGATTGTCATATCTCTACCTTCTGAAGCCTTTCACGTGAACCTTGCTAGTAACTTCGGCATTGTCATGTGAATTTTGCAGTATCACGTGAAGCCTTTCACTAACGATTAGTATCTTTTAGCATGACGGATTGGTGTGAACTGGTTGAGTATAAAATGGTGTGAGGTTATGAAATGTTCAAGAAACCAAATCTCCAAACATGCTAAAGCGAAAAGGGTTATTTGGTGCATCATCTAGTCATTCAGTTCCAACTAGCAATGTGCATGAAAATCAGAACGCAGTCATCCACATGGTGGGTACATATACAGACCTAATTGGTAACAAATGGTATGGCCGAAAACGTAGCTTCCTCAACAAACCTATTTTAATGCACAATATGATGGGTCCGGTTAGCCATATATTTATTGGCAATGTATCCTTCCAACTACCCCACGGTGTGACTGACGACCAATGCATAAGGTTGCCCTAGGAAGACTTATTCGATAGACGGTGTGAACAAGAGATGTATTGTCGATGGCATGGTCTACATGTCCCAAAGGCCCAGTTAGCTAAGCTTTTCGGGAGGAGATCACCTAACAGCAAGGTCATAAAAGCGCTTGAACGTGATATTGATCAAATGCAACGAAGACTAGATATATATCATTTTACGGAAGACGCGAAGAAAGAATGTGTTGATCCCACAAAATGAATAATAGAAATTATTGAAGATCCGTTGCTAGTTTCTAACACAAAACTTTCAGACTTCTCAAAAGAAGAAGGTGACGATGACTTTGAAAACTATTTACCTACTAGCCTTACCGTTGCTGAAAAACCACTATTTTGTTATAAACATGGTCTATAAAAGCATGTTCTGATTTGTAGTTCAGTATGATGCAAAATAAGTTATTATGTTTTCATGTAATATATGTGTGAGTTTGGGTTATATTTGCCATATTGGGGAGGAAAGGTCCAGTTCGAAATGTCCAGTTTGAAAGTTATGTTGTCTTTTGGATTTCAGGACTTAGGGTTTCGGAGTTAGGCCATGTCGGCCTTCGAGGTACCGTTTTGGGGAGGAAAGGTCCCGTGAGTGTGAAACTTGACGGGAGGCTCCTACGAGTCTCGAGTGATGTGTGAGAGTTGACGACACATCAATCAGAGTCCTAGTTCAAAAGTTATGTCATCTTTCGGGATTTTGGGAGTTAGGGTTTCGGAGTTAGGCCATGTCAGCCTTCGGGGTACCGTTTTGGGGAGGAAAGGTCCCGTGAGTGTGAAACTCAACTGGAGGCTCCTGCGGGTCCTAAGTAACGTGTGGGAGTTGACGACACATCAATCAGAGTCCTAATTCAAAAGTTTTGTCATCTTTTGGGATTTCGAGAGTTAGGGTTTTGGAGTTAGGCCATGTCGGCCTTCGGGGTACCGTTTCGGGGAGGAAAGGTCCCGTGAGTGCGAAACTCGACGGGAGGCTCCAGCGGGTCCTGAGTGATGTGTGAAAGTTGACAACACATTAATCAGAGTCTTAGTTCAAAAGTTATGTCATCTTTCGAGATTTTGGGAGTCAGGGTTTCAGAGTTAGGCCATGTTGGCCTTCGAGATACCGTTTTGAGGAGGAAAGGTCCCGTGAGTGCGAAACTCGACGGGAGGCAACTGCGGGTCCCGAGTGACTTGTGAGAGTTGACGGCACGTCAATCAGAGTCTCGGTTCAAAAGTTATGTCATCTTTTAAGATTTTAGGAGTTAGGGTTTCGGAGTTAGGCAAAATCGGCCTTCGGGGTACTATTTTGGGGAGGAAAGGTTTTGTGAGTGCGAAACTCATCTGGAGGCTCTTATGGGTCCCAAGTGATGTGTGAGAGTTGACGGCACGTCAATCGGAGTCCCGGTCAAAAGTTATGTTATCTTTCAAGATTTTGGGAGTTAAGGTTTTGGAGTTAGGCCATGTCGGCCTTCGGGGTACTGTTTTGGGGAGAAAAGGTCCTGTGAGTGCGAAACTCAACGGGCGGCTCCTGCGGGTCCTGAGTGTCGTGTGAGAGTTGGCGGCACGTCAATTGGAGTCTCGGTTCAAAAGTTATGTTATCTTTCGGGATTTTGGGAGTTAGGGTTTTCAGAGTTAGGCCATGTTAGCCTTCGGGGTATTGTTTTGCAGAGGAAAGGTCCCGTGAGTGTGAAACTCAACGGGAGGCTCCTGCGGGTCCTGAGTGACGTGTGGGAGTTTATAGCACGTCAATTAGAGTCTTGGTTCAAAAGTTATGTCATCTTTCGAGATTTTGGTAATTAGGGGTTTCGGAGTTAGGCCATGTCGACTTTCGGGGTACCGTTTTGGGGAGGAAAGGTCCTGTGAGTATGAAACTCGACGGGAGGCCCGTACGGGTCCCGAATGATGTGTGGGAGTTGACAGCACATCAATTGGAGTCCCTGTTCAAAGCTCATGTCATCTTTCAGGATTTTGAGAGTCAGGGTTTCGGAATTAGGCCATGTCGGCCTTCAGGGTACCGTTTTGGGGAAGAAAGGTCCCGTGAGTACGAAACTCGACGGGAGGTTCCTGCGGGTCCTGAGTGACGTGTGAGAATTGACGACACATCAATCAGAGTCCCAGTTCAAAACTTATGTCATTTTTCAAAATTTTGGGAGTCAGGGTTTCGGAGTTAGGCCATGTCGGCCTTCGAGGTATCGTTTTGGAGAGGAAAGGTCCTGTGAGTGTGAAATTCGACGAGAGCTCGTACGGGTCCTGGGTGACATGTGGGAGTTGATGGCACGTTAATCGGAGTCCCGGTTCAAAAGTTATATCATTTTTCAGGATTTTAGGAGTTAGGGTTTCGGAGTTAGGCCATGTCGGCTTCGGGGTACCGTTTTGGGGAGGAAAGGTCTCGTGAGTGCGAAACTTGACGGGAGGCTCCTGCAGGTCCCGAGTGACGGCGGGAGTTGACGACACGTCAATCGAAATCTCGGTTCAAAAGTTATGTCATCTTTCTCTTTTTTTGGGAGTTAGGATTTTGGAGTTAGACAAAATTGGCCTTCGGGATACCGAATTGGGGAGAAAAGGTCCGGAGAGTGTGAAACTCGATGAGAGACTTCTACACATCCCGAATGACGTGCGGGAGTTGACGGCACCTTAATTGGAGTCTTGGTTCAAAAGTTATGCAATGTTGAAATGTTGGAAATGAATTTTAAATTTGCTGGTGGGAATTATTGATAAAAACGCTTTTTCAAAAAGCGTTTTCAATAGAATCGCTTTTTGAAAAATATATACGGTGGTAGAAATACGAGAAAACACTTTTTTGATTAGCATTTTTAATAAAACGCTTTTCTAAAAAGAATTGAACTCGCTTCACATAATTAAGTTTAAATGACCCCTGTATTGAAATAAAGACCAAATTTTGGCCTTGTCATGGAAATTAGCCAAACATCTTATCTCCCTCCGTTCTATCTATTTTTACTACTCTTTCGGAAAACGCCCGTCCAATTTTCCCTCACTTATACATCACTCTCTTCAAAACGATCGTCGTCGCCGTTTATGACTCGTGCCGGGCAGGCGCACACACGCACCCATTCAATATCAAGGAGGCCTCTCTCTGGCTAGAGGCGATGCCTGAAATGTAACAATAATCTCTCTCTCTCACTCTCTCAGTCATGTATTTCACTCTCACTTGTAGCCCTTCCTCCACCACTTCCCTTATCCCACTACTCTCTCCTTCGCACCAAAACTGTGTCTTCAATTTCTCTTCATTCTCCTTAAAACAACATCGTCGTCGTCAAATTCGAAGATTTTCAATCAAATCCTCACACAAACCCCTAAACCCTCTCCGACCACCTACCATTGCCGGTACGATCAGATTCCCAGAATCTTCCTCATACTCGGCCTTACCCATCGAGAAACAACAAAAACCAGCTCGTAGTAATGATGATGAAAACAATACACTCAAGTGGATTGCAAAGCCAATTGTGTTCACATTGTTTTGTATAGTTATTGGTTTGTGTCCTGTTCGCAGCGGGTTTCAGTTGCCCGCATTTGCTGTGACCGCCCCTGCTGCGGCTGCGGCGAGTGATGTGAAGAAGAGGACGAAAAGTAAAGAAAAAGATGTAGTGGTGCTCAAACAGAAGGATCACGAGTACTCGGATTGCACGCGCAGGTTGTTGGTGACAGTTTCGGGGTTACTTAGGAGTGTAGAGGAGGTAAGGTCAGGTAATGGGGATTTAAAGGCTGTTGAGGCGGCATTGAGAGAGGTGAAGTCGAAGAAGAGGGAGTTGCAAGAGGAGATAATGAGCGGACTTTATGCAGAGTTGAGGGAATTGAAGGGTGAGAAAGAAAATTTGGTTAAGCAGTCCGAGGAAATCCTTGGCTGTGTGTTGAAGGCTAAGGGGGAGCAAGAGAGTCTGTTGAGTAGCCCCCGTGATGGCAGTGATGTGGAGGAGGTGAAGGAACGGATAGCCAAGTTGGAGGAGGAAATGCTTAGTGGTGAAAGGGAGTACAATGGGATATGGGAGAAGGTTGGCGAGATTGAGGATCGGATTTTGAGGAGAGAGACCATGGCTCTAAGCATTGGCGTAAGGGAGCTTTCGTTTATTGAGAGAGAAAGTCAGCTCTTCGTAGAGAAGTTTAGAAGGGAGATGAGGCAGCGAAGCAATGAGAGGTAAACGAAATTGCAATTTTGGAAAATTGTGCAGGAATTTACATCACTGTATATGTATCTGAAAATTTTATGGGACAAATTGACACACTCACTGTTAGACAAATTATTGATGGAAAACTTGTATCTTACCCATAAAGTTTTATATTTTATTTCTTGGTTGATTACTGCAGCTACTAATTTTTGTTTGATTTCATCGAATAGTTTTATCTTTGTAATTGGGTGGTTGTATTGCGGACAAAAATTGTGCAGATGGTTGGCTTCTTTTCTTTGGTTGTTTTGATTTTTAACGTGCAAAAATTGGTCAAGTTCTGATATGATATGATAGGGTTGGTGTCACTTGTGTGGGGCTGGTTTTTTTTGCTTTGAGCCTCAGAATCTAGGTCTTGACCCTGGCTCTAATTTAGCCTAACTAGTTAAACTACTTGACTTTGATTTTGATTTGTGGAATGGTACCATCTCCCACAAGGGAAAGGCTTGATCTTTTGTTTTTGGACATGAGTATATGCATGTTGAAAGGGTGCCTCATAGTCTTAATCTACCCTATTAGTCACTTTGGCATGTTTTTTATTCCTCGATATGTTGTTCTTTAGTCTGCATGCAGATATTTGGTCATCTGAAATTATCTGCTTCTTACATGTGGGTGGAAACTTATTAACATTGCTGCAATATGTCCCCAGTACTCTGCATTTTCATGTTCTTTTGTTTTTATTTTAGCCTTCACCAATCCAGTTTTTTTAATCACTTGGTAGCTTCTAAGATATGCTATGAAAGTTGACTTTCCACTAAGACTTGAATGACTATTGTGGGTAATATGTTGAACCTCTTTGTGTAGAGCATAAAAATGTTTTTGTTGGCAAGAGTTTTTTTAAGTTATAACTTACCTCAACCCAATCAGATTGTGAGCCAACTCCAAGTAATTGGGACAAACGCTGGATGAGTTGAATTGAGTATTTGAGATGATACAGGAGTGAAACTGAATTCTGTCATATGGGTTATATAGGCACCATCAAAATCCATTTCGGCATTGTTTGTGTAGGTAATCTGGATCTTAATTGATATGGTGGAGAAAAGTGGAAAGTTGATGCAAGTGTACCAGGACTAATGATGTGCTGTATTCTTGAGGGTAACAACCATGTCCCTTAATTTGCAACACCCAAAGCACTGTTGAGACATGGCGTTAAAAGGTGGAACACTGTCACTTCTGGTTTCCTGCTAGTATCTTGAAGTACTGGCACTCCTATTTGAGCTCTAGTTGTAGTTATCAGTCACAATCTGTGCATTTTGAACTGGTTGGGATTTCCAATGTTGTTAATAACAAGCTCGTTAGCTCATCAGTAGAGTTACTGCCAGTCTGCGACATTAGTGAAGAGGAGAGGCTGCCCAAAAGGGCAAAAAAAAAAAAGATGTGCTATGTAGTTGAATTATTAACTATAATGAAATTCTGCATGATTGAAATTGGATGATATTGATATTTAATCCCCTTATTGGGAGTGGGGCAAGGTCAAGATCGCATGATACACTTGGAACTTGAAATTAATTGCAATGGTTCTCTACCTGCTTCTATCTGAAAGTATTCATGTCTGCTTACCTTTGATTGGCAATTCCTACTCAAAACAGTTCTATTCCTGAGTTCTTGACATACTTTCTAGACCATCAGTTCTTGCAACTCTTTAAGTTTTTTTCACTTGTCCCCGTGGATAAATGCATTGGTCTGACCACTTGACACTAATTTATTGCAGCTCAATGTTATTTGACGTGGTGAATGGTGATCATATATGAGAATTGACTCCTGACATAAAAAACTTATAAATGCTGGGAATCAAACTTTTTAAATCCAAATTTACAGTTACAACTCTTCTGGGTTTTGAGTTCTGATTCCTTGGTTGGTTAATCTAGCTGTATAAGCTTTCACTATTTATAAATATCTGTTTAAATGCTGTCAGTTTTGTTATGATTTTCGATGTCTACAGCAGTTTCCTTGAGATCCATGAGTTGATGCTCGCCATTCTGAGTTACATATAAGTTACTATTACGTTTTATATTCCCTAGTTAACTTATTACTCTCTTCTTGTGTAACCTCTTTGAGTTCAATGAAAGTTATGTTGTTCATCTTGTTGATAGAAAAAATAAAAATAAAATACATTTTGCATTCGAGATTTCAGGTTGGTATATTTGTTTTCTAAGGAGCATTATATTTCTCGATTAGCTATTCAAACTTCTTATACTTCGGATTTCATGCTGGTGTTGGCTGTTATGCTCTTGCAGTATGCCAAAAAGCCCTCTGACCAAGCTCTCTAGATCTGACATTCAGAAAGAACTGCAAAGTGCAACCAGACAATTCTGGGAGCAGATGATTCTGCCAAGTGTTTTGGAAGCTGAGGATATTGGATATCCATTTGATCAAGGTTCAGTGGAATTTGCTCAACGTATAAAAAATGCACTCCAAAATTCAAGAGAGCTGCAAAGCAATCTGGAGGTTGGTATAAGAAAGAATATGAAGAGGTTTGGTGATGAAAAGCGTTTTGTTGTAAACACACCTGTGGATGAGGTTGTGAAGGGTTTTCCAGAAGTTGAATTGAAGTGGATGTTTGGAAAGAAGGAGGTTGTGGTTCCTAAAGCTGTCAGCCTCCATTTGTTTCATGGTTGGAAGAAGTGGCGTGAAGAAGCTAAGGCAGAACTCAAAAGAAACTTGTTAGAAGATGTTGACTTTGGTAAAAAGTATGTGGCAGAAAGACAGGTAATTTTTACTTTACCCTATCTATATTGTAGCAAGTGTTCTAGTAAATTTGACTTTCACTTGCGCTATTTGATCCACTGTATGAGATCTTTGTCAAGGACTTCCATTCATATTAATTTCTTGGGGTGTAGACTTAACCTTCTCATAATTAATGCTCCAACAAATAATCTCTATAAATTAATCTTTTTATGAAACCAACTTTGTTTCATGGTGTATAATCAGTGTTTCTATTATTTATAACTAGCACTCCCTTCGCCCCATTTTATGAATCTTACTTCCCATTTTTGGCATGCCATTTTATCTCTCATAAGCTTTAAATTCAAAAAGTTCAATTATTACTTTCCCATATCACACTTTGCCAATTTATATTTAAATACTATTCTAGTATGAAAAAAGTCATTCAACTAAGAAAAAGGACATTTTTGTAAATGTACTATTCGAAGATACTTTCCTTGAACTGGGTGCATGATTTGCCATGTCATAGAAAATGGGATTGTAGAGTAGAAGTTTGAGAAAAACCTCTTATAATATTAATTATAGAGGCAATTCCCATGAAAAGATATATGCTAGACTCAATATCTACGTGGGTCAAGGTATAAGATTTGTCTAAGAAGCACTGACATGGATATGCGACACAGACATGGCACGGTGTCATGTCTGGGGCCGCGAGGGACCTTAGAGTGGAGAGTGTCAGGAGTTGACATTGGGCTTTGGCATCATCGAGAACGATGATGGTTGAAGTGGTGGAGAATGTCAGAAGTTGGCATTTCTGTCAACCTTAGAGATGTTTGGGGCCGTGAGGGTTCCATGTAGAGGGACATGTTTGAGCATGGTTGGCCGATGGCATGGTGGTATGGCAATCTCGTAATTTGTATTTTTTATATTTATTGGATTTATTAATTATGACTTCTCGAGGGGATAGGATGTTTTCTGCTGGCAGTTTGGAGATGGCTCAGAATATTATTATATAAGGGGTCTAGTGTTGACTCTACCACCCCTTGGTGCTACCGAAAGGAACAACACTCAAGGGAGTCTCCTAAGGGAGTGGGCGAGACTTGAGGGTCGGCTGTGGCACGTGGCTATAGTGCTCATGCTACTCAAGAGGTCACATGGGCGGCATTGTGTCCGGTGGGACAGATGTTGTGCATTGGCGTCGAGGATGGAGTTGTGTTATTTGCATCCGTTATGCCTTATTCGTGTTGTGGCGGGGCTTATGCTCATGATTGATTGGGTCTCGGTGTGCACACTTATATGTCATGTGCCTCGTGTGCACTTGCGCATTGGGTTCAAGCTTGTACATACGGTCGCTTGGTTTGACTACCATTGATGTCGCAGGGCAGTATGTTGCGGGCTTATCGGTTGCTATTAAGTTGTACCTATCTTTGTGGGCTGGAACCTTGACGCGCGGCGCTAAGAGCTTCATGGTTGGAGGCGGCGTGCTTAACAGGTGATGTTTGACTCACGCGCATGTTCGATTGCACATTGCTAGCGTGCTTGTGCTTCGAAAGGGACTAACGCTAAGCACATGACTTGTCATGTGCGAGCATTTGAGAATGACATTGCTATTGCCTATAGCTTGAGTAAGCCGAAGGGCTTGAGTATCGGAGGACGGAGCTTAATAAGATGTGTAGAGCATTACGAATTGATCCTAAACGAGCGCATAGTCATATGTCTCGGTGTTTGAGTTTGTTTGACTATTGCTTGGTGTATAGTTGCCTCACTGGTTATTTCTGCTGTGTATATTTATAGCAGGTCGCATTACTTTCACTGTGTGGTGCCCAACCTACTAGCCTGTGACACACGAACATGTTGAAAAGACAAATTTCAAAAAGTGCAAGACACGACATGGCTGGGACACGACAAAAATATACATTATTTATATATATATAACTTCTATATGAATATTTTACCCAAAGAGAATGAAAAAATTGCTACATAACCCTAGTTATAATTAAAATCATGTATTCTATAAATTAAAATTTCAAATTCGGTAGAAATCTACATTACTTTTAGTTTACAATTGATGCTAAGTTTTTTTTCGTTTTGAAATCACAATATGTTTATGTATGCTTAACTGATGGACATGTGTGTCTGTCAATTGTTTGAAGTGTGCGGTTCTAAAAGAATTTAAAAATAATAGGATATGTTTGAACGCGTGTCTGACATTTATTGGAGAAGTGTCCGATGAGTGTCGCGTCCGACAACATGACATTTTTTTAGAAGTGTCCGTGCTTCGTAGTGCATTGCATATGAATTATTAGTAATATTAATTTACCAGTAATGATGAAGAGGATTAAGAGCCTTTGTAGGACCAAGAAGAGGATATAATTCATATCCTCAGCACAAGAAATTCATTGCCTTAAAAAATATGCATGCATATCTTGTTTTTAATTTGATAATTGTATAACTATGAGCAAATCTTTACGTAATTGATAATCATTACTTAATATTCAGTCTTTCTATTAATTATATAATTTCTGATTCTCCCAATATTATTAGTTATTACAGGGTTTGTCATAATCGTGTTCTGCTGTCTTCGTCTATCTTTGTCATGGATATTCTTCTCTAAGACAAGAATTTGTATATACTTTCTAATGACTCTATTGTATTGATTTTATTGTGCATAAAATAAATATAATTTGTTGTAATATAAAAAAAATAATGCTGTATACCATTTGTTAAGGACATTAACTTTGTGAACGACACAAGTTACACATACAATGTGCATCTTGTGGTCGTCCAAAATTTATCTGGGTGACATTATGATTCATGTTTTGAGTAGGAACTGTTTAATGTGATATAATAATCAAAATATGACAGAAGTGTTATTGAACAATAATAGCAGGTATAGGTATGACATTTATAATATAAAATGGAGTTTTCAGGCTAGTGAATTCTGTAAATGCCAACACTTTTTCCTTCTTTGCAAAAATACTCTTTTACTTGTAGAATTAGTATTTGATTTTACCTGTTGCGTTTGTAGCAGTGGAAAGATTTTTTTTCACAATGAAATTCATAAAAAGGCATTGCATAATCAAAACGGGAGATTAGTGGATTAATGATTATTTGGTATGATGGTATCATACATTGAAATTGACATATTTAATACTATTAATTATAAGGTTATTATGTTATGATGTCAAAAGTAAAAGTACAAATTTGCATTTTTTTCTCAAAAAATAAGTGTCAATGTAGTAATTTTTTAGTATTTGTGATTTGAAAACTGGCGTTCAAATTTTTGCATTACCTTACCCTATCAACAAAAAATTATGGAGCCATTACTGCTGATAGGGTTCACCTGTGCATACACTTCAATTATAATGGTAATAGCAGAAGCATAATATGGTAATTGTGAATTTATAATCAAGCATTAGAGCAAATGCCTATGTTTCCATCCACCATCTCATTTCACATCATCTTACATAAGTTGTTACAAACCATTAGGCCTATCCCAAGGCCTAATATAATTATGTACATATCCTATTTTTTTCAAAGATTACATAAGTCCAACATAGTCCATTAACTAAAAATAAAGTGTGCATCTCCAATAAAACATAGCATAACTCTCCCAAGCACTCACAACTTGTGCATCTTCATCAAAAGTTCAAAACACATCCCAAAAGCATGACATGTCTTTACTCTTAATACCTTGAAATGTTAGACAATGGTATGAGCTACAAGCCAATGAGTAATGAAGCAATTGAAGGATGAAAATATGCATAGACTTGATTTAATTAAAGCACAAGCATTTATAACATTTGAGATTGAAATAGATTATGCTCTTAAAGATAAATCATAGGATATCCAAGAGAAAATCCTAACTAAACGTTCCATTCATAAGATGACTAAAAAGTCATATCACTTACCTAATATCTAATGTGCTCATACCCTCAGCTAGACAGAAAACCCAGAACAAACCACATCCTCTTGTGGTGCGTAACAAGATAACTAAAAAGTCATGGGGGACACCTCCTCAATCATGTTATAACAAGCTTTCCGTGTATTTCAATTCCAATGGTGAAGGACCTGTGAATATGGCACATAATAAGTTTCAAATGCATATTTTATTTAAGACCTAGATATTTAATTCTATAGATTTGCATATTTTATCCAAATACAAAGCTTAGCATTAAAAATTGGTTTGTACTTGAAATGTATCATGGAGAAGCCATTTGTTTTAAATATAAAATGGAGAAAGCATTTGTATAGAAAATATAAATGAAGCTTGCTCCAAGTATTTCATTACTCACCTTAAGTCCTGTGCATGCTCCAATTCTCTCTTATATTTATTAAATTCTGCATGAGTAGAATTTCGATTAAAGTTTTATGCACAAGACATTGCATAAGAGCCCCTAATTCCAAGTGAAACGGAATGAAATCATAGGTGCCGGGTAGCATGATTTGGCATGCTTATGGTGTGCCTCTTCTGGAACACCCTTGCAATGGAGCACTTGAGGGCCCGCTAAACTGGATTTTGGTCAAAGTCTGAGTACAGTAACCATGCTATTGGCTATTGCACGCTGTTAGCGTGCAGATGGCAAGATGCACTGGTTTTGGGTTCAAGGTCTGTGAACAGTAACCACGCTAATGGCGCGTTGATGGCGCACTACACTGGTTTTGGGTTCAAGATTAGTGAACATTAACCATGCTATGGCATGCTAATAGTGCACTACACTGGTCCAAATGTCTGAAATCAAAGTTTCAAGTGTTCTCGAACTAGCCCAAAGCATTCCTAAGCTTCCTAAGGTCTCCAATGTGGTTCTAAAGTCTGAAGAAGAACTTTAAACTTCCTAAAGTCTACAATGTGGTTTAAAGTCTCAAGAAAAACTTTGAATTCAAAAACACATGCAAGTGCATAATATACATCCAAATTAGGTTTATGAAAATGTGTTTCTAGGTCTTCACATTTTAAGGTCTTAACCTTCAAAGCTCAAGTTTGTGGTTCTACATCAAAGAATGGTCTCAAGGAGCGTATAAACCATTATCTACAGGAATATAGACATAAATGAGCTCTTACCGGTGGCGTACTCATGATTTGTGTTGACAGACCAATAAAATTTTTAGATTTTGTAGGTACCAAGGTAAATTTTTCTTAAATTTTAGAGAGAGGGGGGGGGGGGGGGGTGTGGGGTTTGGGACACTATATTTAATTGTAAATGCCTAACATTCTATAGGAGGATAGGATGTATAAAGAATTTTAAAAATTTTTGCCACCATACCCCAAAAAAAAAAAATTTTTTTTTTTTTCCAAATTTTCTGTCTTCACATGTTTTGGTAAATAATCTTGACTGATGGTGTAATGCTTTTAAATTTTTCCATATTCAGCCCCAACTTGGAAACAAGCACAATAGACGTATTGAGAAATAATATTGACTGGTGGTGTTATCTTACTTTTATTTTGTGTAAGTTTTGTTTATTTTTAAACCAATTATTTAAGAACCGTGTTATTTAGCTAGGTGGAAGTTTGGTCTCTCTGGAAGGTGGTGTTGGTTATGCGAGACAGTGAAGGTCCTAGGGAAGATTTTGATGTGTTTGGGGAAGAGAAGATTGCTTTTTCTTCTTATGGTGATAATGCTAGAGAAGATGCGATACCATTTGAGAGTAAATAGTGGAAATGGTGGTGGGCCCATGAGAGAGAGAGAGAGATTTATAAATACTTCCAAATGTTGAAGACTGCAGCTCATATTGGTGTTTGATTGGATTATATGCAAACAATATCATGTTATGCCAGTCAACGATATTTTGAGGATAGCTGGTAAAAATAGCATATGCTGATCAAATCTGGGTTGACTGTAATACATTCTTTTCTGCAATTGCTGTGGACTTTAGATTGTCATCACCACTTTAACTATTTACTTTCTTCAGAAATTGTTCTAAATGGATCCCCACTTTGTTTGGTTTTTAACCTATACACTGGGTATGCATTTCTGTATCCCTGGTGGGAGGTATTGCTTCATTTAACTATATTGTTCAATGAGAATTGACTACATTTTGGAATGATGTTGGGACAGAAGCTAAGAAGCATGGATGCAGACACGAGTGGCAATTTTAAAAAAAATATAGGACACAACACTGCTGGGACACGAGAAATTTTTTTTTTTTTTTGAATTTCTTTATATGTCACATATGTAAATACTTTACACAAAGGTAGTGAAAAATGTCATATACATAACAAAGTTTTATACGTCTTCTTCTTCTTCGACCGAATAGAGGTAGGGTAGGGCTTTTTCTTCTTCTTCTTCTTCTTTGATTGAACAGACTAAGGCTTCTCTTTGTCTCTCTATCTCTTTCTCTATTTGGTTTGACAAAGCCAATTGATATGCCCCTTTCTTTTAACTTTCAGATTTTAAAGTTTTTTTTTATTTATATAAGAAACCCCATTTTTGACTTTCAAAATTTATAGTTGAGCCCTCACTGGGAATCTAAAGTGTCCAAAATGGGACACGCGTGTCCAAACCGTGTTCGTGAAGTGCCTAATTTAAAAAAATTTAAAAAATTTGGACACGTAAAATGGAGTGTCCACGTGTGTCCGAAGCGTGTCGGTGTCCAACACATGTCAGACATGGGTACAGTGCCTTGGACGGAGTGTCCATGCTTCATAGGACAGAGGTTTGTAATTTACCATTTTTATTATTACGAGGTTCAATCCCACAGTATCATGGGGGACTGCAGTTTGAAACTTGGACAATGAATGGAAGCTTGATCCGGTGGCGTGACTGATGAAGGCAACACCACAATTAAAAACATTTCGTCCAGTGTGTGACCACAATAGAACTAAATGAAGAAGTCTCAGCCAGTTACGTTAGCAGTCACGGTAAACTTGGGAAGGGAGTTGGAAAAATCTTCTTCAAAATGAGGGGGTGGTGATTTGGTTTGAAAGCAGAAGTTGCAAAATATGACTGAAGGATCATTGAAACCAATCCACTTGGTGAATGGAGGGGAGAGGAATTTTATGTTAGGGCTTAGGGGTAATTGTTAATGTGTTGGTTGGAATGGAATATGGAAGTTGTTGCAAGGGTTTATGTTGATTTTTTTTTTGAAAGAAAAGGATTTTGTATCTTGATGCGAATAAGTAAAATTCTATCCAGATCTGTGCTTTTAGCAGTATGATCTGTTCTAACCAAAACAGTTACTTCAGTATGTGTGTATATATGTATGCATTATAAACCAAGCATGTTAAATGAAAATATTTCATAGATTATCTAGTTATGGTTTGACCTTTACTTTGGTTGTTTGCATGTGACAATTTATGCATTATGTTTGGTGGATTATATTAAGTACTGTTGATAAATGTTCATTGTAGGAACGTATTCTTCTGGATCGCGATAGAGTGGCATTAAAGACTTGGTATAATGAAGAAAGAAATAGGTGGGAAATGGATCCAATGGTTGTTCCTTATGCTGTGTCCACGAAACTTGTAGAGAATGCCCGAATAAGGCATGATTGGGCTGCCATGTATGTTGCGCTGAAGGGAGATGACAAGGAATATTTTGTTGATATTAAGGTCTGCGTTTTACATTGTTTAGTTTCTGTTTTATTTCTCATGCATATCTTTTATTTTTTGTTCTAATTTCAGCATTCTTTTGCCAGGAGTTTGAAATGCTATTTGAAAACTTTGGAGGGTTTGATGGGTTGTATTTGAGAATGCTTGCCTCTGGTATTCCAACTGTTGTTCAGCTCATGTGGATCCCTTTTTCAGACTTGGATTTGCATCAACAGTTTCTCTTGATAATGAGGCTCTGTCAACAATGCTTGAATGGCTTGTGGAGTTCTAAATTTGTATCATATGCAAGGGAGTGGATTTTGGAGAAAATCAGAAATATGAATGATGACATAATGATGATGATTGTTTTTCCCCTTCTGGAATTTATTGTCCCTTTCCCAGTAATTACCTGATAACTCAGAGCTTGGCTCTTTGAACATTGAATCTATAATCATTTTCTTATTTTTTTGAAGTTCCACTGCTGTAAATGGTTCTTTACAGTCATAGTCGTCTATCTGTCTTGATGCTTTTTTTTGTTCCTGTCCTAAAACAGGTGAGGATGCAGTTGGGAATGGCTTGGCCTGAGTTTACAGATCAGACTGTGGGCTCAACGTGGTACTTGAAATGGCAGTCTGAGGCAGAAATGAGTTTTAGATCCAGGAAAACAGATGATATTCAATGGTTTCTATGGTTTTTTATTAGAAGCATTATATATGGATATGTGTTGTTTCATTTACTTCGCTTTATGAAGAGAAAAGTTCCAAGGCTTCTTGGTTATGGGCCTTTACGGAGAGATCCAAACTTGCGGAAACTGCGGAGAGTGGTATGGTTATGCTTTTATATTTGCAATTTCTTTGTTAAACTATTCTATTCAGTTGCTTTTATCAATCTTGATGTGTTCCTAGGCACAAGGAAGCATTGTATTACCCCGCACCATTCTCATTATTATATTGACTCTTTTCCTAATCTTGTTTATTTTGTTCAATAATGATAAAAAGATCTAAACATGGAAATCCTTTAACTATTGTGCCTTGAGAGGCAGCCTCAACATAACTCAAGTCCGGGACTTCTGCTAACCTGGGTTTAGATCTTGAAGAGACTTAAGCTATTAAAAAACATGTGATTGTGATCTGTTATTTTCTAATTCACTGGATGGTTCTGCTTTCTGGTAATCTATATTTTAGAAGTCTTCAATAGAAAAAAGTTTCTTTGTGGCGTAAGACCTGCAGAGGCTTCTTGTCTATTCTACCATGAATTCTTACTCTTTTTGTAATACTAATATTGCTGTTGTTTTATTGCGTTTTTAGAAAAAAACTCATCATCGTTTAATGCTCGGACTATGTCATCAAGCTGTAACCATTTCAGACTTGCAAGATTTTTAGAAATTGGACTTCTCATTGCACTTTTGTATTTTGGGTTTGATTTTCCAGCTATGGAGGCAGGAGTAATACTTGTGACCTTCCTATTATACTTCTCACTCCCACATAACTGTTAGAACATGAACTAGTTTCTTGGGTTTGAAAAGAAAATTGGGGATGGGGCAAAGCATTCACAATCTCTCTTAGTTAGATGAGTTGTTATGTGGTCTTTCACTAGCTCTGCTATCCTTTTGTGGGAGATCATTTGCACCAAAGGACATCTTTTCTATTGTGACTTTTGCGTGCGAAGCTGATTGATTCATCTTTACTGTGTTGGATTTTTTGTGGGCAACTGATGGATTAATTATACATATGCTATCTTGCAGAAAGCTTATTTTAAGTATAGAGTGAAGAGAATAAGACGCAAGAAGAAGGATGGTGTCGATCCGATTAGTACTGCTTTTGACCAAATGAAGGTTCATACTTGATGCTTAAAAGTTTCCTCATATCATATTGTCATGAAATTTTTTTATGAAACAGTTTGCAAGGTCCATGGCTTTTTTTTTTATTTTTTTTATTTTTATATTTGCAGAGGGTGAAGAACCCCCCTATAAGGTTGAAAGACTTTGCAAGTGTTGAATCTATGAGAGAAGAAATTAATGAAGTTGTGGCATTTCTGCAAAATCCTAGAGCATTCCAAGAAATGGGAGCCCGTGCCCCTAGGGTATGTACTTAACAAGATACCATATAGATCTGCCGTGCTTTTTGTGAATTTGATAATATAGAAGCGTACTTTTCTCATCTACACTCTACCCTCTTGGAAGCAATTGTGACACAAAATAGTGATTCTAACAGGATTGGGTTAATTGCATATTTCCAAATCATGGAAATTACCTCACATTTGGTTTGTAAATTGAATGAAGGCCCCTTGTGATTCTCTGTCTATCATTCTGTTCCTTCCTGTTGTATCTCACATAGTTTTAAATTCTTGTATAACTTACTAAATTTTCACAGGGATATCTTTGCTTTCTATTATTATTATTATGTTCATTCCCCCTCCCCACCCCCAATGGCCCAATGTTCTCCTGTGGCCAACAGTTTTGATGACAACTGAAGTATCCTTTAAAAAAGACTTATGTCCTCGAATATCTGCGACTAGAGAATCAATTGTAGATCTATATTGTCAGAAAAAAAATGCTAATGACACCTATATTACATTCTTCTATTAAGCAACATAGTCTATCCATTATTGACCTCTTAGGATTACCTCAACTCTTAAATTACTTGTGTGCTATTTCTGCTGATATTGTGAATTGTTCATTTAAATTTTGAATTAATTTTCTGGTATCCATGATCAGTTTTAGCCATTTAACAGACTGAAAGCTGTACCTTATCTGGCAATTTTTATCACTAGACATGGCAGTGCTAAGAAGATTCTATAAACATAACTGATGTTATTAGCGATTTCTGGTGTTTTCAAAAAGCAGGAATAATTTAATATGGTTTTGCTATGTCCTCCCCTATATCCTTCGCCTTTGACACCAAGATGACTGATTCTCTGGCTGCTTGCTATTATATCAATGGAGTTTCCAACTAATGAACCATATTCTATTCATAGAAAAATTGAAAAACTTCTTCACAGTATGGTTTTGCACGCCTCACATATACACAGGTTGGAAAAGAGGAGACTATATTGAAACTTTCACATGTCAATCCATTAGATAGACCAACAGAAGCTTGCAAAGCCATATGCCCTCTGGCCCTTTTATACCTTTAGCAAGAGATTAGAAAATTCCTTGACCTCCAAGAAATCAAACCTTGATTGTATGTACAACCATGATTGCCATCGTTATCATCTTCTTTGTCAGCATCCCATTGAATAAAGAATAATCTGCCGACAAATAAACCCAGTTTTTTTATTATTATTTTAGTTTACTAAATCAGATATCGGTACATCTAGTTGTGTCTGATATCTTTCCAAGACTCTTGCCATTGCAGAGAGGCACAACAACTAGTTTTGGAATCTGGAATAGAAAATGTTAGTTCTGTCATTGACAACTAAAAATTTGGCCAAAATGCTGAACTGTTAACTATGTCACATGGGCTGTCTTAAATGGTGGGCATTGGATTCATCTCATTCCTAGGTTGAAAGACATCAAGACATGGCTAAGTGTTCATATTTGTGAATCTTCTATCATTTCCTAGGGTAAGCTGATGATGTTGATCTATATAACATAGAGCATTATGCATCGGCACTTATTTTGAAGCAATTATGTTAGAGAAGTAGAAGAATAAAGAAGTTCGGTGAACAATTATCTAGTGAACTTAATACCCTTACCATAGTGTCGTACACTAGATGTGTATTTCCTGCATTTAGAAGAGACAGGTAAACATAAGCCCATAATATTCAAAATTTTAGAACTAGACTGTTGTTATATCATATATGTATATTTAAGTATTTAGAAAAAGGCCTAAAAACAAAGTTGCTGGTACAGTAACGGTTTTGGTTTAGGAGAGGTTTTCATTGTGCTTTGGGAGGTAACTATGTCAATCTCCTTGTGGTTTCTCCGTTAGTAAGATTTATTTGACAGATTTACTTGTGGATGTATCCACATTTTGTGTTTAACATAATTTTATTCTGATTGTGGTTTTGATTTTCTCTACTTTTCTGTTTTATTTCCATGGAGGAGACTTTAGTTTTGAACAGTATTAACTATTAAGAGATTAGTTCATGGTGATATTGATTTTCATCAATAGGACTTGCGTCAATGGGCTTTTGCCACAATTATATGGATTGCTCGTAATCTAAGCAACTTTTCTGATTGAATGAGCTCTTGAAGTTAATGGATTAATTCAGTTCTTAGAGAAGCGATGTATACCGGAGCTTTACTGCTCCCAAAGGTTTATGTAAAACATTATTTGGATTGTAGAAAGTTAAATGGGAAGGCCTCAAAAGCAATCCGTAAATTCATTTCATATACTTGGGCTGTTCTTTTTCTTTTTTTGACCTCTCTTGTGTTGCCATAGCCAACATTCATCTTTTGGGAAAAGCAGGATTTAAACATTTATATGCTGGTTTTGATTTGTATTTGAACCTTTATTTTGATGCTTGTCCAACAAGTAATTTGACTCTATGCTGTTTGTATAGTTTTGGGTTGTCTATATGTCCTAGAAGGGTATATAATCAGGTCTTTCCTTTGAGGTAGTTTGTACCATATTGCAGGGAGTTCTTATTGTAGGTGAGAGGGGGACTGGGAAGACGTCCCTGGCACTGGCTATTGCTGCAGAAGCTAAGGTGCCTGTTGTTGAAGTTAAAGCCCAACAGCTGGAAGCTGGGCTATGGGTTGGCCAAAGTGCATCAAATGTTAGAGAACTGTTTCAAACAGCAAGGGATCTGGTATTTCTCTTCGAGCCTACATGTTTATTTCTTTGCTTAGCCACAGAACTTAAAGTTGACAGAATTCTCTGTTGGGTCACAAATTCATATCCTTTTCAAAATTAGAGAATCCTGTACCAGCTCACTATGTTTCAAACAACGGTTTTTGTTTTTCAATTTTCTAGGGATAAATAAAATGTAACAGTTATATCAGTCAGAGTACATAGGATTATAGAAATTCAGTTGAATGTGGGAACTTGATCCATTAGAAGCTTAATTTCAAGTTCTAATCATAAACAACTTCCAGATTTTAGCTTGAAATGATTTAGAATTGCACATTGACTTTTTTTTATATTACAACCTGGTGTGGATTTTCTGCTTTAAGTATGGATCATTATAAGTATTTGGTGCTGTTATTACAAAGGATTTATAAAATTGGAATATTTTTGGACGTGTTAAAATCTTCCACAATACTCTAAATGTCGACATGTTATCTAATTTTTTTTTTTAATGGGATACAACATGAATAAACTTATCTTAATCATTTTTCCTCTTTCTTTTTGAGGTTTTATGACTCCAAGACATGCAGCACTATTATTTTCCCAGGTCTGTGACATATTGTCCAAATTCTTGGAGTAAAATTGTATAAAGTTTTGCAATATTTTCCAAGGTCTGCGACATAGTTTGTTTGTGGAAGAACCTATTCAACACTGAAACCGGTCTTCAAGAAAAAAAAAGAAAAAAAACATTAGAAAGTCAAAGGATGATATTGAAGTATAATATCTGTTTCTAAAGTCAAAGTAAGAAAGATAAGAACTGTATCTTCTGTGTATAGTCGCTAGATTTTCAATTTCCGTAGTCAAATATTGAAATTTCACTAGTTCATGCAATTTTTTCTTAGATTCCTTGGTCTGTTTTGGGGATTTTATTTTTATTTTTTAATTTTAGTGAAATTGTTCCATCCCTCAGATTCCTATCCGTGCAAGAAACAATCAATTTTCTGATATATCTAGAATTTAGTTTTTGCTGAGCTACATGATGCCATTTTTAGGCACCTGTAATCATATTCGTGGAGGATTTTGACCTCTTTGCTGGGGTTCGTGGCAAGTTTATTCACACCAAAAAGCAGGACCATGAGGCTTTTATCAATCAACTTCTTGTGGAACTTGACGGGTAAATCTTAACATAACTTTGTGTTCATAAGACTAAGAATTATCGAGACAAAATCCAATGCAGGTCTTTCAAGTAAAATCTTCCTATGCTGTGATATTTGGAATTGATGCCATGAATTTATAATTTATTGATGTTTGGATTTTTATTTTTAAGTTATTGTTCTGAATTAGGTTACACCCCATGGGAATTCTGAGGTAATGGTCAACGGAGGTGGGCAGTTGCATATGGTTATGAGGATATAAATAGGTTTCTGTTGAAGTTGGTCCTTTAGTTTCTTAGGCTTGAAGTTATACACCCCAATATTACTTTATCAAAAATAAAAATAAAAAATCACACCTAAATTACTTGGACTCTAATAAATGCAAATGGAAGTGTTACAAATAAATCCCATGGAAGTGGCCTAGTTCAGACGTAACAAAAACATTTCTAAGATGTATTCCTGAATCCAAACCAATGTTACTAGAAATGCAGACCGATCCAGTATGTCTAACGGGAACGTTGTATGTCAGATGCTCTAAAATGTGATACAATAAGGGTAGACGTGTACAACTTATACTATTAGAATTTAAGGTACTTCTAGAGCAATTTTCTTTTAACAATTATACATCAAATAAAGTTTAGTCTATTCCCTCCACCCCCCCCAAAACCAACAAACCCCTCCCTCTTTTCTTTTTTTTTGTGCATATTCTTCTGGTAGAACTCTATTCTCCCTGGATTTTGGATTGCTAAATTCACCGTCTTGGAATGGAAGTGTACAATGCTTCGGAATGCCATTCCAAAAATGTAAATCGCTAGGGTATTAGCGTTTTTTGATAACACGGATCCAAACAAGTACATTCCTGTTTGTCAAGATGGATGATTCTCTACTCTTCTGGATCTCATTCCTTTAGTTAACCCTTGACCTTTATCTGTGAGGTGTTCATAGCCCAACCTCACACCACTTGACCAATAGGGCATTGTTTTCCTTAATAATCACTATATTACCCTATATACTATTTTGCATGAATAAAAAAACCAACACGTTCATCAATTTGCTGTCCAAGTTGCAAAGCAAGTCCTTGGAGCACTATGCAGAGCCTGTTTGGTAAGTGGCTGGCATGGCAACCATTTTACGTGCCTCTGGTTAATGCATTGGTGTTTTCTAGTAGACTTCAACTATGGTCTTGTTTGTTGTCCAAGTTGCAAAGCAAGTCTTTGGAGCACTACGCAGAGCCTGTTTGATGAGGGGCTGGCATGGCAACAATTTTACATGCCTCTGGTTAATGCGTTGGTGTTCTCTAGTAGACTTTAACTATGGTCTTGTCATGAATTTAAAATCTTGTCTGCAGGTTTGAGAAACAAGATGGGGTGGTTTTAATGGCTACTACTCGAAATCTTAAGCAAATTGATGAGGCCTTACAGCGTCCTGGACGGATGGATAGAGTATTTTATCTCCAACGGCCAACTCAAACAGAAAGGGAGAAGATACTGCAGATTGCTGCAAAAGAAACTATGGATGAGGAACTCATTGATTTTGTAGATTGGAGAAAGGTAATTATGGTAATTCAGTATTGTTGGTTATTCATGAATTTATCCCAAGTGTAATGTAGATAATTGGCTTGGTTCACTGAAAATTGCTGAACAAGCTAGTGTGGAAGTTTCGAGATATCCCTGATGCCCTTATCTAATGCACATTTTGATTTTTATATTAGTAGGTACAATTTATTTTGACTCTAATTTTAACGCCTCTAGATGGGGTAATGAATATTATACATAGTATATCATTGTGCTGTCATCAATACATTAATATTCTCTTGAAACATCAACACTCTGTGCCTCCAGGTTGCTGAAAAAACAGCCCTTCTACGTCCAATAGAACTCAAGCTCGTTCCTGTGGCCTTGGAAGGTAGTGCCTTTAGACGCAAATTTCTTGACACGGATGAGCTTATGAGCTACGTTAGCTGGTTTGCGGTAAGAAATAAGTGCTCAAATTAACTTGTTCTCATAATTGATATGCAGTTTCATTAATTGCTAATTATAGTCCCATTATTGCTTTGTGAAGTGTTTTTCTTTGCTCTCTTAAAATTTTAGGTGCGGTCCAATATTACCAGGTTTAGGAAAGATATGCTTAGGAACATGGAATATAGGAACATTGAATATTAAAGTAATGTGATTTATAGATATAATATTAAAAGGAATAAAAATGTAGGTTCTTTACAAAAAATGTAACTTTTAATGTACTGCATGGAGTTGAGATTATTGTTATGACAAATAATGAAGACTTTTATCAAGAAAGAGTATAAAGGGGATGCTGCCCAAGTAAGAAAGGACCTATTCAAAAGGGACAAAAACTGCCCGTGTACAAACAGACTCCAAGACAAAATAAAAGGCAGCTATAAATTCCCTACACCTCCATGAGCTCAACAAAATCCCAGAAGTGGCCTATGTTGGCATTAGCCCTACCAGATTACCAATAAAAAAGACCGAAAGGTACTCTTCAACCTATACACAGGATGCTTTATACCTCGGAATGTTCTACTGCCCCTATTTTTTTTTTTTTTTTAATTTGAAAGGGTGGGGCCTTACTTATTCAGGGAGGGTGAAATAAAAATAAAGGGATTAGGGAGCTTTATGATTGGAGAAAGGGAAGGGGAGTTGTACAGTTCTCCCCAAATCATCCAAGAAAGGCAGAAAGGAGCAAGGCACCAGGCATTCCTTCTCCTCTTATCCACCCTACTACCCCACCAACTTTGTACTATATGTAGTCTCCTTCATACTCTCTGGAAACGCCCATGACATTCCAAAATGGTTGACACGATCATCCAGAATTCCCTGACCGTAACACAATGCAGGAGAAGGAAGTTAATTTGAACAACAATGAGGACCCGACTCCCCGTCTTGCATGAACAACACCAATTTAATGCAGATTCTACTCTTTCTGATCATACTAGTTTTAGACTTGTGCGATGCACAAGCTTGGAATACCTCTTTAGATCCATTGTTTAATGACAATTATTTAAATAAAAACTGAATATAATTTCTTAGGTCATATTTTTAAAGTTTTTATATAATTTTACTAACCCATATATGCTTATAGTAAATTGAATATTAGTATACTCAACTATATTATTTATCTCTGTTTATGTATTCTAAAAATAATATAATTTTCTATGAAATATATACACCACATAAATGTAATCATTCTAAAAATGAAAATTAATTATTAGCATAAAGAGGGTAATGAAAAAGAGGACTAATTAGTGGTTATTGTATATAAGATATTTTTAGTAGAGTAAAAAAATTATTAACTACTCACATATTTGCAGTTGAAACTAAACAATTTATTTTAAGTATCATGAATGTGTTTATTTAAAGGTAAAATAAAGAAGATATTTCAATTAATTTTTCAAATTAGTATTGAAATTAGAGTTTAATTTGTACAGAAACTATGTATGTTTGGTTGTATAAGGTATTAGAAGTTGTAAAAAATATAGGCTTCCACTTTGTACAACCAAATGATGCATGCTTAACATGTGTCTTAATATTTGTCGAAATAATAAAAAGAATTTATTTGAGTTTATAGGTTAGGAAATTAAAAAAATAGTCAATTGACTCATAATTCTTATTAAATGTAGATACAATCTTAATTTTGTATAATGCATGTACTTAAAGTAATAGTTGGAAAGCTAAAAAAATAGTTAATTGACTTTTACAACTTTTAATTAAAAAAAGATGCATTTTATTTTAGAAAGAATTTTAAAATGTCAAAAGAAGTAATATCTTTCAATAATTATTTATTGATTTGCATAAGGAAGTGAACCTAGATAAATTAAAAAAACAATGGATAAAAAAAGAGCCTCCCACAAGTTTCGTTTTTTAGTTTTAATTCTTATTTTGTTGTAGTGAATTCACTTTTTATTTTTGTTTTCGTAAGTGTTATTTGCGTAGGAAAGATAACCTAGATAAATTACTAAACAAAGGTAAAAAAAAAAAAACACTTCAAGTAAGCCTCTTGTTACAGTCACAACGACAATGACCAATGCATAATATGTGTTTTTTTAAATTTTTTGGTCTTATATTTTGTTGTAGTGATTTTACATATAAAATAAATATGATAATATTTATTATTTAATATTTTATGTAGTTTATTTTATGTAGTTTAATTGTGTATTCACTTAACCATTTATGTTTAACTCATCTAACCATTTATGTAAACTAATTCTATATTCATTGAACTATTTGTGTTCAATTGTGTATTTCATCTAAATAAGTAAATATATTAGTAATAATTTTTCTATAATCTGGGTATGTATATATAGTCATCTATACACTTATATGAATGTAGTGTATGTTCATGAACATAACATACATGAATCAAAATAAATACAATGAATCTTATATTCATGTATTAATCAATATATGTATATGAATTTAAAATACATATACTAACATAAATACATACATAAATGCATTAATCAATGGACTAACATCTATAAATAAATGAACCAAAAAAAAAAATACAATTAGCCACAAACACCATTATTACATAAAGTAAATACATTGAATCAGTCTAAAAAATTAAGTACATGCACTAACTAAAGAGACAATGAAACAGTTAAATACATGTATAGTGAATCAAAGAGACAATCAAATAATTATTTTTTATTTTTTACTTTTTAAACAATACTTTAGAGCCACTCAAAATGAGCCACTTATTGCAACCTCGGCGATAGCGGCCTCCTTTTCTATATTGTATATAGATTGTTAATAGTGAGGATTTTGTCCTATGCAGAACACCACACAAAAAAATCCTTTGGGGGGAGCCCCTATAGATCATAACCTCTACGATGGGAAGTCCTATTACCACAAGAGTAAGATAGAAACACTTCACTCTGAATGTACGATAATAAAAATGAGTATAAAACCATGTGTTTATTATAATTATTTATCCTGCATGTATTAGTACACTTGCTTATTTCAAACACTATGGGAAGAATTGACTAGCCTGTAGAAATCCTGGTCTTGCTTTATAAAGGGCTTAAATTCTGCAAATCTCTTGTTCATCGTGTTCTTTTATTTATTTATTTTCTTTTTTCTTTTTCCTTTTGCCTATTTCTTTATCTTATAAAGAAATGACCTGCCTGAAATAGAACGCAGTGACAGATACGTGAAAAATATTTTGATGGGTAATCGATGACAGAAGCTCTTGCATATGGTGTTCTAAATTACACTTGACTTCACATGATTTCATTGTGAAAAATATTTTGATGGGCAATCAAGGGCAGAAGCTCTTGATTATGGTGTTCTCTATTATACTTTGCATGATTTCGATTTCCATCAGTAGTTCCATGGAATATACCATTGCTCCAGTCAAATTCATCTGTATGCTTGTATATGAAACAACTGAATACTGACTAAATATATAGCTTTGTCATGTAAAAGGGCACATGCTTTGTCTAGTGGTCTCTTTCTTATTCTGGTTTTCAATAATGTCATATAGTTGTATATGAGTGTCATATTTTATTGCTTTTGTTAGTCAACAATTGTTGGTTTTTGTGTAAATTAAATCTTCAGTTTTATTCATTGTAACAATTCTCCTCAATATTAATGTTGCTTTTGTGTAGACTTTCAGTGGCATTATCCCGAAATGGATGCAGAAAACAAAAATCATGAAGATGATAAGCAGAATGCTTGTAAATCATCTTGGATTGACATTGACAAAAGAAGATTTGCAGAGTGTGGTCGATTTAATGGAACCATATGGACAGATAAACAATGGCATAGAACTACTAAATCCTCCTCTTGAAGTAAGTATCAATCTTGATCATTAGTTCTACAAACGGAAAATTGCTTTGGTTCTTGTTGCAAATGTCACGACCCAAAACCCACCCGATGCGGATTAGGGATTGTAACCGGCCATTGGTTGTAGCTACCAAAGGCTATCACATCGTAGGGTTGATCACATGTGCCTTATATTCTTTTATAATAAGAAATCAGCAAAAACTTAACATAGAAACATAGTAGTGAGTGAACATTCTATAGGACCAGGGCAATTGTCTAAGACAGCTACAATTAAACCATAATCACTATTCTTGATAAGACATACCATAAATCTTTGATAACACATGATCTAAATTTTATGACAGATAGCATGGCTCCTATAAACATCCACAACCAAACATCTTCCGTAAATCCATAAGAAAGCATGGCTATGCCCTCTAGTTCTCATTTCCTGAAAGGGGTAATCCACAGTATGAGCAAAGCTCAGTGAATGGTATATATACAAGAAAAATACTCTAGTTAATCCCATGGACAATTCATAAAATATTTTCATTCAAAAGCATAGTCTAGCAATAATAGCTTTCCATTGAAATGGTGGAAGATCGTTCACATTTCCAATATAAAGCAATATTTATACATCAAAATAAACTCTACTTCTTAGCATGTGTTCACACTCTTTGGGCACAATGAGCCGAAACTCATAAATGATTTTTATACGTGTAGAACCCATAAGGAACCATGTGATCCCTAGGGGACGTCTCCCCCAATTTATATAACAGTTTGTTTTAAGTCCCCCGAGTTAGGACCCCCGAATGTGGCACACAATACATTTAAACATGTTTTCAAAGTATTTCACAAGTATATGTATATCCATAGAATTTAGATATCTTTATAAAATATAGTATTTGAGTCAACAACATACATTGACTATTGAAATGTAACATAGTAAATATTTGGAGACAAATCATGTTGAAAGGAATATTTTCAAGCATCCATAGCATTCACCTTGTATTGTTTAGTTGACTTGAAATCTCTTTATCTTAATCTAGCTTCTCCTCTTTTTCTTTCTATCTTCCTTATTTCTTCTCCTCTCTTCCCTTTACAATTTCACCATAAGGCTTCTATTTATACTTGTTCAAGAGCCTAACTTTGAATGCCACCTAACACGACACTTGTTGTTTAGTAGAACGATGAGGTGTCATTCTTTAAGGAGGTGGCGTCATTTAGATAAAATTTTAGCAAGACACTTGTTGCCAAGTAAAGTGATGAAGTGTCAACACCAAGCAAGAGGTGTTATATTGCAAGACACTTGTCATGCATTTAGCTAGTGAGGTGTAAATGATGAAAGTAGGAGGTGTCATTCATGTAAGCAAGATGTGTAATTCTCTTAAGTAGGAGGTGTCACCCTTACACACTAGTAAGTGGTGACTCACCACTTAATCAACTAATCTATGTTAACTTAATTAATCATAATTGAGACTAATTAATCCCACTTACTGGTTAATCACAATTAAGGTTAATCAATCACAATTAATTATAATTAGCCTTAATTAACTAAGGTCATGTTTTACAAAAGTTTACCAAATTTCAATTGACATTAAAGGAAGTCAATTAAGCACCTTGTTTAAAGTATTAACCTCATTTATAGCATATAACATCCAATCCTAATGAGTTACGAAAAATCCCTAACTAAATCTATGCATCCATGGCATTTCTATCCAACTTAAACTAGCAAAGCGAGCACATAATGCATCTTTCATTGCATAACATTAGATTATAAACTCCAAGATGTTATAGTAAATGTATTTAAGCATGGTAAGACCTTGATTTGGGGCTTTGATTTTGTGATCCATATAGCGCGAAATATGTTGTAATTGTGAAATTAGCTCCTGACCATAGTTATATTAAATCCAATATCCAGCAACAGCGATCAATAGTTGGGGTAGATCTCTAGAGCTTATATCTAAGAAGACATGCCACAGACACGCCACAGACACGCTGACACGGCAATTTTTAAATAAATTAGGGCATGATATGATAACAAGTTAATAAATATATATTTTATATGTATTCATGAAAATAATAACTATTCTTCTTCATTTTTATGTTACATATACATTTAAAATTTATTATATTTTCTTAGATAAGTAATTTTTTTTTTCTAATTTTAGTATATCAAAATGGTAAGGAATTATTTTTCACCTTCTACCAATTGGAAAAGAAGTGTTAGCAAAAATTCCTAATATAATTTTAGAAAGCTCTATTCATAAACAAGTTGGAAGTGTTTAGAATTCCTAGAAGCTAGAAGAGGGATTAACAAGTATAAATATATTTTTTATAGTAAAATGGGATCCCAAGTTATTTTCTTAAACTTGGAATGGATTTCGTATATGTTTAAGGGAGGGACACGTGTGTCCCACAAGTATCCAAATTGTGTCTATTCCTAAAAATCTACATACAGTATAGAAAAGGAGGCTACTATCATTGTGGTTGTGACAAGTTTTTCACTGTGGTGTTTTTTTTTTTCCCCTATAGTTTGTAATTTTTTTACTGTGTGGTTTGTTGTATTTGTTGTAGTTCATGTATTTTATACATATGGTTGAATGTTTCATTTGTTCATTTATTATAGATTCATGAACATCACTGTAGTGCTAAATTTTTTTTTCACCTAGACTTTGTAATTTTTTATAGATTACTACAATTGTGTGATTGACTGTATTTATTGTAGTTCATGTATTTTTTACATGTGGTTGAATGTTTCATGGGTTTATTTATTGTAGATTCATGTACATGCATAATTCATGTATTCTTTATATGTGGTTGGATGTTTCATTGGTTCATGTACATATACAAATTATATGAACACAGGGTTCATTAAGTTTATATTTGTTCTTGCATCAATTACTACATTCATATACCTACTTAGACAACTACATGAAATGTGTTTGTCTTGATTCATGTATTTCATACACGTGGTTCACTGTATATGTCTTTATTGAAAATTTCTGAAGTTGTTAGTGATATCTTCACATTTTTCTTTTTGATTATTCTCAAATTAAAAAAAAAACTAAATAGTTGGAAATTGTAAAAAAGTTACCACGAGTTGTAGGCTTCTTAGTGAGCTCAATAATGATAGAGATGACTAGAGAATTAAAAAGTAAGGGTTTGTAGCTAGGAAGCATGGATACTTCTAAGAGGGTGCTATGTCCGTGTTGGACGCACGTACTTCTTGAACACGCCAATTGGTGTGTCCTTAATTTTTATTTATTAATTTTTCAATTGACAAGCCAACTACACGTATCCATCACTTAGATACACATGAAACACATTTCAAGTTAAAATTGTAAATATGTTTTCATCATGTTTTATGTTAAATGATGATTAAATTATGGATTCAATGTCTTTTTTCATGTTGAATTAGTATTATTTTCTATATTTTTGGTAATTTACGAATATAAGATTCATATATATAGCAAATAAAACATATAAGAAATATATTTTTGCCGTGTCCCAGCCGTATCTGTGTTCTCATTTTTATAACATTGTCATGTCCTGTGTTTGTACCTGGGTTCGTATCTATACCGGTGTCAATGTCCATACTTCTTAGGTTTGTAGTATGTGAATGTGCTAAACCATAAATCCAATAATGAATTGATATGTTGCGTTGCTTGATGAGAAGGTTAGGAAGTCCTTGCATTTATGTGAAAAATTTTGATATAAAAACTACTAAGTATACTAATATGGATTCACTATTAACATGAACACATTATGGATAGACAAATACAAAATTCATTTAATTAAATTATATAAAAATTTTAAAAAGATGACTAAAGAAATTATGTGTAGTTTTTATTTAAATTCATTACCATTAAACAATGGATCCAAAAAAATTACTCCAAATCCCGTGCATCATACGGGTCTAAAACTAGTTGATAGAATAATAGGATATATTTGGACTTGTGCCGGGGAGTTTCCAACGAGTGTTGGTGTTCGAAACTGACACAACACCTTCTTAGAAGTGTCTATGCTTCTTCAACTTATGTATGCTAATGTAGTTTTTCTAACTGATTGTAGATCAGTTTTCACGAAATTTTCAAAGCTTCTGAAGCCTCTCAGGGTGTGCGCATGAAACCTTGAGCCTAGGTGTGATTCCTAAGGGTTCCGAGAATGATCACTAGAGTTTTTGTCTTCTTTACCTTTTTTTTCTTATATTTTCTGCACTTTACACCTTAAAATCCCCCAAACTAGATTTTATAGATCTTTTATAGACAAGTTTAACCCTTCTATCCCTAAACCCTTTGACCCTAGCACCTATAGAAACACAAACAACCACTCTCACTATTCGCAGGTTCTGTTCATTTCAGGAATAGTCTCTGGACAGCCCAGGAAGGCCTAAGAAAGGATATTATCTTGTGTTGGGCCCAGTTAATTGAGGGTGCTAGGAGGGCTAAGGCTGGAGAGAGGTCTAATCTTTGTCATTATTTTTACTAGTGTGCTAACCAACCCAAACTTCTTTACACTAAATCTAGGTCTTTACAAAATTCATCCAATTTATTCCTAACCAACCCTAATCCTCTTTACACTACTACCTTTTTTTTTTTTTTTTGCGGGTTTGTAATCCTCTTTACACTACATCCTAACCTCAATGCCGTTGTGTTTGATTTTCCTTTAAGTCACTGGTTCTGCATCAACTTTAGAGTTGGTAAATAGGATGTAATTTATTATATTATCAAACGCAGTTGGTCCTACTGCATAACCTATGTTGCCCATGCCAGCCTCCTTTCTCTTACACACATTCGTGTGCACTTGATTGTTACAGTATTCCATATCAAGTTTGTATTTTACTTTTATCATCCACTCTTCAAAACTGCCACAACCTTTTTTCCCTCCAACATAAAAGTTCGATTTATATTGTCATCGTTAGGTTCATTACTTAACTTCTGAAGTGGATGCATGTCAATCATGATGCACAGAAGAGCGGCAAAAATGGAACCTATGTATTGGGATAAGTCTACCTCAATCAATTCCTAACCACCAAGAAAAATGCATAACTTCCTATTGCCTAGTTTAAAGTATGTTTGGGTGTTATTATTTGTGGACTACAGGACAAGCTGTGAGCTGGTGGTATCTTTCGTCAAAAAACTATGAAATCTGCCATGAAACTGATGCTACAAATTCTAGCAATATGGACACGCTAACTTTTTGCTAACTAACTATGAAATTTATTGTTTAAGTTAAGCTGAAGCAACCTAAACCTGACTACTGATCATTTGCATGTCCTGGAAGTTTTCCGTAGCTCCACAGCCTATCCAAATTCATGCTAACATGGGCATAACACAAAAAACATAAAAATTCTTTTTGGAAGCTAACTTAACGTAACTACTGATTGTTTGCTTGATTGTATTTTTTTTTCCACTAGCACCCAATCATGTCAAGTTCATGCAAACTTGGCTTGTTGGAAGGTTTATTTATTGACTATATCAAAAGTATAGTATGAGGGACTTTATGATCTATTAAATGCACATAAATATGAAAGAGCAGAGCTCAAGGAAATATTCCGATCGTTTATCTCAAGAAGTTTAGTGCAACAGACATCCCATGTCATGATTTAAAGCAAAGTGAAATATCACAATACATTTATTTTTTTGCAGGTGATAGGGATAGTGTCAACTTGGCTTGAAGCTAATTATCCCATGGAATATCTTGCCATTTTGGGTTTGGATTTGTCATGTGAGCTAAAGCATTTTTGGCTTGACCTTGAGCTAATGTTTCTTTGATGGGTAAACTATCACGAAGTTTGCTGTCCTTTCAATGTCATCCTTGAACTTTTAGTTTTTCTATTGGAGCCTGCCAATTCCCATCATTAAGTCAACCTACTTCATCTCAGAAAACTATCCTGTTTTATGAGGTGCTTCCTAATTGAGCTAATTTTAGGATTTAAAATAAAAAAAAGATTGTCCAAATGAGAGAAAAAACAGATGTATAGAGAAAATGACTGGCCGTTTCTGGTGATATTAATTTTCAATTGAACTAATAGTAGATACAAGTTAATAGATGATGGACCAGAGTTCAATTTTCTCACAGCCATTACTGAATTAGACTATACTGACTTATTTATAAAAGTTGGAGGGCTCAAATAAAAAAAATAAAAGTTGGAGAATGAAACCAAAGACTTGTATAAAGTTTGACTGTCAAAACACTAGTTTGTCCCTTCTTTGATTGGGTTAAGCTTCAGCAACAATGCAAGATAGTAGATTGACAGTCTAGGCAGGTTAGTTTAGGAATTTTTTTGTTTGTTTTGTTGTTTGTTGGGGGGGGGTGGTCAACCCGCACCCCCCCCCCCCAAAAAAAAAAACACAAAAAGCCAAAAAAACTAAACTGTGGAAGAAGAACTTGAGACCACTTTGTTGTACTGACATTCCTACTTCTATAACTATGATTTTTGCATGCCAAATCTGTTAAATAAACATGCCACTTGGTTGTCCCCTGCTGATCTTGCTCAATCTGACATCAGTCCTCACATATTTAGCCAACCTGGGACTAGACACAGAGCATTGGGATTGGCCCAGTCTCGAAAACATAAAACTATACTAAAAAGATTAAGGTTTTAACATTTATTAAAAAGTGATTTCCGTAACTTTAATATAAATTTACCATATATCTGAAATTTCTTTTTATACCAGCACCAATATGTCTTAAACTGGGCAAGCTTGAATTTCTTGTATCTGGCTATGCCTTGAACTTAATGGGTCAAGAATATCTGCCCATGATCTATCTATGGTCTTTAAATCCATGCAGGCTGACCACGTATTGGGCTGGGAGCCTGGTATTATCTGGTGGGTGGGTCATTTAATCTTGTTCTTCTGTTCAAAGATTGTTGGCTACTCAACTCAGCATTGTCTCAATTAATTATGCCGTTCCCTCTGTTTTACTATTATACGAATTTTCTGAGTGCCTTGTTTTCTGCTGTTTTAAGATTTGAGAATTAACATTGTCTTTATTGATTTGCAAGTGGACAAGGGAGACCAAGTTTCCACATGCTGTCTGGGCTGCTGGTCGTGGGCTCATTACTCTTCTGCTACCGAACTTTGATGTCGTTGACAATCTATGGCTTGAACCTTTTTCTTGGGAGGTAGCAAATTGCATTCCTCTTTTGGTTAAAAATTTCTATATGGGTTTCGTATGCATACTTAGAATAAGTGTTTATCTATCAACATTTCCAAATCAATCCTTCAATATTACCATTTCACATTGTGCAGAAGAAAATATCAGCATATGATACGAAAACAATAACTTGGTCACTATGTAAGTGACCACTTGGAGATGGATTTGGATCAAGGAACAAAATTTCCTTTTTGTTTCCATTGAAACAATTGAAATATTTGTGTTTCCCTAGGAACCGAAATGAAACATTAAAGGAATATCGAAATTCCAATGTTTCCACTGAAACATACAAAACACACTGAAACACTACTAAACATTCAGAAATAGTTGGTTGATTTTCATATTGGACAATGTTGATTCTTGATTATGGCTCCCTTCTTTTTTTGTAATTACTATAACAATTATCATAATTTATTTTGTTTATATTATTTGATGAGAGGTTTTATTTATTGTCACTATAATTAGTTTAGGTCATAATTTCCAGACACTTATTTGAGAACAAATTCATTAAAAAAAACTGCATACACTCTTGAATTATTTTATAATCTCATAATATTAACATTAGGTTAGTATCATTTTATAAAAATAAAACCTAAGTCTCAAACTCAAATAGTTAATGATTGATGAAATTACTAAAATTAAAACTTTAAATATATTGTTTATAAATGTTAGCACTTACTATTCGACACTAGCAAAGTTTTTCCTAATGTAAATAGCTTTATAGCCATCAAACATGTTCAGTTATTAATTTATTAGCTTCAGAAATACACATGGCTGAACTTATATTTATGTTTGCAAATGTTTCCTTATGTTTCCATTATTTTTTTCTGTTTCCATCGTTTTCTGAAACATTACCGTTTCTGAGCTGACCAAAGCAATGTATCAAAATGAACTTTCGATCCTCGATTTGGATTTACTCTTTTCTAGGTGAATATAACTTTTGAGCCCCTTAAGGGTAGCAGGGTTGTAGTACATATGACCTATTCAAGGCCCAAGAGCCCCACCTTGTAGAGCAATCCTCCAGAGTAGATCTCACTAAATAGAGTTAACAAAAAGATGTACTGGTAAAGTTGTTAGCTCACAACCTTCATGTCAGAACTTAAAAGTTTTATCAAGGCTTAACATGGGATAACTCCTTCCATTCAAATTCTGGCTATTAGCTTCCTTCTAGATAGACCAAAAAGATAGAGAAGCTGCTTTTCCAAATTAACATCCAAGCCTAAAAGGAAATTTTCGTAATCTTAGATCAAAGATGCTCTGGAAAATTTGTTAGAAGCACCTAGAGAGAGAGAGCACTGGGATAGGCACTGGTAGAAAACGTAGAATGGTGCAGTGTACAATGTTTTCTTGGTGAGCTAAGGTTTTAAAAGAGCTTGTAATTTAGGCTTAGATTGGTAAGGACATATTGGCATCCTGGAGGCAAAAAGGCTGAAATGACCTTGATATGACCTTGATATGGAATTTGCAATATGTTGCTGGAATTGCTGTGAAATATTTGCTCAAAATCTTGGGTACAAACTAATTATGGGTTTTTAAATTGAAAGTCAAAAGATGAGAAAAGTGTTAGGTTGTCAAACATTGATGAAGGAATAGAGAACATATGTGCTTTATATAATTAATAGAAAAAAATAAATATGCAGATGTCAAAGCAATCTTACTGGAAATTTGTAGGTTTCATCACTTAAGTTTAGGTGACATTAGCATTTTATTGAGGCTTGAACAATAGAGTGTAAAACTCATCCCAAAAAGCATTAGACCAACTTAGGATGGAAGAAACATGCTGGATACAAAAGGCAAGAACTTTATGGCTTAAAGATTAGGTGCAAAATACATGCTTCTTTCACAGGATGGCTAATGCTCATAGGCGTAGTAACCTGATTTGGAGATTGAGAGTAGGGGACAGATTGCTGAAGGAAGAAAGGAGATTTAGGAATGGATTGCTAGCTTTTGTAATGATCTGTTTTCAGATCTGAGGATTTGGTGCCCTCAGATGGATGGTATGGAGTTCAGTTTCATTCCTGAGGAGGTGAGTATTGCTTGGAGATGGAATTTTTAGAAGAGGAGGTAGTTTGTACTCTTTTTTTGATAAATAAATAAGAGTATTACAAAGAAGACACAAAAGAGCAGCCACTATACAAAGAGGAATCCCACATTAAAGAGACTCAATGTGGATATTGAGCTCATCTATGAAATCAACAAAAGCAAAAGAAGATTCACAAAAGTTTCCTTTACACCAAAAACTGAAGCTATGCAAGAGGCTCGTCTTTAAACTATAAATTGGGGCCACTATTTCTTCAAAGATACGTCTATTCCTCTCTCTCCACAAACACCACATCAAGCACAATGGGGCAACTCCAAATTTTTTTCTGCAACCCGCATCCCAACAACGTAGCAGCTAAAACACTGATGCTGGCATCACCCATTGCACCCCAAAAATACTAAACAATTTATATAAGAAAGTTTTAGCTAAGTGGATGAAAAGAGGGGTAGGGAAAGTAATCACAAAAAACCATAACGCTTTTGTGGAAGGGAGGCAGATTTTGGATGCTGTGTTAGTGGCCAATGAAGTGGTGGATTTTAGGCTCAAAGAGGGCAAACCTGGGGTGTTATGCAAATTGGACATCGAGAAAGCCTACGACCATGTGAACTAAGATTTTCTGTTATGTATCATGGAAAGATTGGGGTTTGGGATGAGGTGGAGGAGGTGGATTAGATTGTGCATCTCTTTAGTTAGGTTTTCAGTAATGGTGAATGGTACCCCTTCAGGCTTTTTTCCGTGTTTGAGGGGTTTGAGACAGGGTGATCCACTGTCTCCCTTTCTATTCATCATGGTTATGGAGGCGCTTAGTCGGATGATTTATTAGGCGGTGCAGGGAGGCATGCTAAAAGGCTTTGAAATGAGAAACAGAGAAGGGGCAGAGATGGTAGTCTTACATCTTTTATTTGCAGATCATGCCATCGTATTTTGTGAGCCAGAAGAGGAGAACCTGAGGTACTTACAGTGCATTTTAATTTGCTTCGAGGCTATATCTGGTTTGAAGATTAATAATGCAAAGTGTGAGTCAATCTTAATTGGGGAGGTGCAGAATCTCCAAAGTATGGCGTCTTCTATGGGGTTTAAAGTGAGTTCACTTCCCTCAGTGTATTTGGGACTTTCACTTGGATCTCGGTATAAGGCAGCGGGTGTGTGGGACAGTATTGTGGAAAGGTTTGAGGTAGTTTGTACTCTTAAAGTCCTTAATGGGTATAAGGCTCCGGGCCCTGTTGGGATGATCATGGCATTCTTATCTCATTGTTGGGGTTTGTGTGAAGGAGGTGATGGGTTTGATATGAAGTTCCATGGCACAGTTCAGTTTGAGAAGAGCTTAAATGCAACATTTATTACGTTGATTCCCAAAAAAGGAGGGCAAGAACATCAGAGAATTCAAGCCAATTAGCCTTTTGGTGGGGTGTATAAATTGGTGGCAATTTGGTGTCCAAGGAGACTCTGGATTCTAGCTACGAAGTGGGATTCCAAGGTTGATTTGAAAGTTATATGTTGAAAAAGCACATGATCAGAAAATTGGGACTTTCTGTTTTATTTGTTGAATTGAACTTGCTTTGGGATGAGATTGAAGGGATGGATATGATGGTGTATCTCCACGGCCAGATTATGGGATGGTGAATCGATCCTTGGTTGGCTTCTTCTCATAAAGAGGCTTAAGGCAGGGAGACCCATTATTTCTGTTGCTATTCATTTTGGTTATGAGGGTTTATGAGGGTTTGAGTAGGATGATAGACATAGCTATTCAGGGAGCTTTATAGAAAGCCTTTGAGGTTGGTTGTCAGGGCCAATCACCTAATGGGTTCTATGGGTGTGTCATCTTCTATATGTGAATGATACAATCATTCTCTTGGGGCAGATCTCAATCAACTTGGTTACCAGAATTGTGCTTTGCTAAGTTTCAAGATTGCTTCGGGGCTTAAGGTGAATTTGGGTAAATGTGAACTGATTTCAGTGGGGGAGGTGATTAATTTAGAGAATCTACATTGGATTTTAGGATATAGTGGGGAAACTCCTGATTTTTTTTTAATCTTGGGCTGCTTCTTTTCTCTTCCTTTAAGGCCAAAGCAGTCTGGAATTGGGTGGTGGAAAGATTTCTGTCCTTATCCAAAATGCTAGTTCGGTGGCTCAAAGGCTTGAAAAGATGTAGGGTGATTTCTTTTGAGTAGGAATAGTGTAAGAATTCAAATACTTTGGTGGATTGTGATACAATATGCTCGTCTGTCAAAGGAGGATGTCTGGGTGTTTGGAGGATTGGCAATTTTAATAAGGTGCTCCTTGTAATTGGCTTTGGTGGTTTGCTTGTGAGGGGGATAGGATGTGAAGGGTCGTGGCGTTGAAGTATGGCTGGTCTTGGGGTGATTGGTGTTACTTCAACATATATATGTCTTTTGGCAGGGGATTGTGGAAAGCGGTATGTACTGTGTGGGAAGCCTTTGTAAGATATTGTAGTGTGGTGGTTGGGTTGGGGGAGAGGGTGAAGCTTTGGGAGCATCATTGGTGTGGGGATAGGAGATTGGAGGTCTTTCCTGCCATTTTCTCGCTAGTGATGGATCCAGAAGTTTCGGTTTCCTCTCATGTGCATATTGTAAATGTTCGAGTGGTTTGGGACATTCCTTTAAGGAGGAATTTATAGGAAAGGGAGGTAGGAGAGTTTTGGATCTTTTACAAGCTATCTACTCAAGCTGTGGTATGGGACAGGGTTATACTGGTATTCTGTGGTTGGCTTCGAAGGATGGTAAATTTAGGATCGTAATTTTACTGTGTGGTGAAAGAGAAGATTTTGATTAATAATAATTAAAGGAAACAGAGGAGTATTGTGATCAATTGGTGTTGCCTATGCAAACAAGACTGGGAATCAGTGCCTCACCTTTCTGCCTGGAGTTATGGTTAGAGAGAGCTTTGGGATGTCTTGGGTTTTCCCGACATTGAGTGTGGAAGGGCTTCATAATTGGTTGGTGAGAGAGTGGGGAAGTGCAAAAGGAAAGCTTAGAATCTTGCACCATTTTATTTACTTTGATTGGTTTAGGGAAAAAGAAATATTAGTATTTAGAAATTGAGATGCCTTTGTATAGATGGAAAAGTATTTCTTTGTCTATTTTATACTATTGGCTCTTTGGTAGGGTAGATCCGGATAGGGGCAAATCTTTGGATTTCCTTGCTACGATGGAGTCGTAAGGAGTGTATAGTGTTTGGTTGCTCCTAATAGTATGTTGGTTATACTTTTGTAATTTGGGTTGCATCGCCTTGATGCTTCTCAATGAAAGTTATCTTATAAAACAGAAAAAAAAATGATACTTGGTGCCTATATTTCCTCTTTTATACTTAAAAAGTCTTTTTAGCTCATATTTGTGAAAAAAATGACTTTCTCCAGACCCTTATGTTTTTCTAACATACTTTTCTCCAAATTACCCGAACTTTCAACTTCATGGCTAAATTGGAAAATCTGAATTTTCACAAATTTGTAATACATTTTACCAAACTTCACCAAATTTCAGCTGCATTTTTTACTATTCAGCCAAATTATTAATTATCAAAAAAAAAAAAAAACTATTTAGCCAAATTAATAAAAAACATTAAAAGGCTGTTTTCTCCCCTTATTTTGAAGTTTGAACCCAAATTTTCAAGTTCAGTTGAATATTCTGACTGTCTGACTTAATTTTCATTGTTTGAAGTTCAATGTTTTGAAATTTAAATGCCTAATCCGAACCCAAATTTGAATTCTATGCTTCTAAGAAGGTTGTTAAAATTGGGATTCTATGTTAGATCATTTGAGAGGTTTACAGGATCGAATCGTAGGATCGGATCGAGAATCGTAAGATTCTACAACTAAAGTAAAAAATACATGATAATTTCTCCATAAAAAGTATTTATTAGAAACAGACACAAAATGAGTCTGGATTATACAAAAAAATATGAAAAAGGTTAAAAACATAATAAATTATATAAATATAAACATTATATAATATTACAAAAGAAAATAAGAACTGTCTTACCAAAAGGGTGCATGATAAAAAGAAAAAAAAAATGATTGAATAAAAGCTTTGCAATTTAACGGATGACTATGGATCTATGATGAAAGAACAAAAAATAAAAAGAACAGAGAACAAAATGTATATTAAAAAGGAAAAGAATAGAAAAAAAAAAAAGATTTTAAGCTATTTGATTAATTGAAGAAAAGCAAGGGAAAAAAATGTAGTTGAGCAATCAACTATACAAAATTAGATAGATAGAGAGAGAGAGAGAGAGAGAGAGAGAGAGAGAGAGAGAGTAGATGAACTATTGTTGAAGAGTGGAATCGATTAGAGATGAAGATGGATATGCTTGAATAGCACTGATATTCTTCTTTTGTTTTTTCTGACTGTTGCGATGTAGCAATGTCAATGTTGATTGTCCTAATTTGTTTTCCCTCACATGTTGATTCAATATAACATATTTTATATGATTTGAACCTACTATAAAATGGGTAGGCGACAACATAAAAATAACCAAAAAAAAAAAAAAAAACCTTGCTACATAAAGCAATATAAAGTTTAGAAATGGGATGAGATAGGATCAGGATCTAGATTTGGATTCTACGATCCAGTACGATCCTACACCAAAATCGTAAGATCCTATCTCTAGAATGAATCGTGTAGGATTAGGATCGATTTTTTCAAAATTGATTGTAGGATTGTAAGATCTGGATCAGGAGTTTAACAAGAATGCTTCTAACGTGGGATTGTCTGGAGAGAAGTGGTTTTAAGGTGGTTCCACAAAGCTATTTTTTGGTTTCTTGTACCTACAGGTGATTAAAGGTGGGGAAGGAAGGACATATCTATGATATTTGGGCACGAGTTGGATAATTGTCTTCCAAAAATTTTGCATGTTGACATTTCTTTAATTGGTGAATGAAGCTTTAAAAACCTTCTTCAGTCAAAAATTTTATCAATGGTTGTATAATCTAAACCCTCCAGTAGAAGATTGGAATTGATTTTTCCAACACTATCGCCACAAAACTCACCCAATTCAATCCATAATCCTTTTGTATAATTGATTTTTCAGAAAGGGGGAAGGGGGGTCGACTTGGATGGGTGATGGAAGATCAACAAAAGGAAAGCCACCGGACAAGAGATATAGTGCACCTTTAACATAATTTCTTGAAAAACAATCATAATTTTAAATTCTTTCTATATCTAGAAATGAAGCGATGCCAAACTTATCCAATTGGACATGAATTCTACTAGTCTATACAGAACCCACTATAAGATTGAACTTGATGTGTCATGACTTTATTCTCATGATCCCAAAATATGTCAAGGCAATGCACGAGTCTACTGGGCCATTTCTGTGGATTCCATTTTTAGATAGGCTTAGGAGGTTAATTAAAAGTGGAATATTGTATTGTTGATCTAAGGTGAGGCTTGTTGCTATGTTTCTGCGTTCTTCATCCTTTTTGTAGTTATTGTGTGACGACCCTCAAGCCATAACATTACCAAATTGGGAACAATGACCTGCTAGTAGCATTGCTACCAAAGGCCTATCTAAAATTAAAGTGTGGTGTCCTATATTTGGTGATTAATTATAATATTATAGCAGAAGCATATCAAACTCGGTGAAAAAGATATGGCATTTCATTCACATTACCAGAGCAAAGTGCCTAAGTTAAACTGTCCATACATGCCGCAAAACTTTATACAAGTTGTTACAAGCCATTAGGCCATGTGCAAGACCATCTAGTAACTACAACATCGTTCCAAAATATTACATACATGAACTCAAACAAAACATAACATATGATTCCATCTTGCATTGCAAAAAGAACATCCATAGCCTTAGTCTTCATTTCCTAAAATGTGGAGGAACGGCATGAGGAAACTTGAGCAGTGAATGATGTGAATACTAGAACATTAAAGATACATGGACATGTAATACTTGAATATGAAAAGCTTTAATATTCATAACATAGAGTTGAAGAAGCAAATCATAAAATACTCATAATATCATTTCAAATGAAATCAATCATATCTTTCATTAACTCATAGGCATAATAGAGTGCTCATAGACTCGGACAAAACCAGTTTACCCGTACAACAGGAAAACTCGTATAAAAAACCATCCACGTGGGTATTCAAAAGTGACCATAAGGCCCTAGGGGACGTCTCCCCAAATTATAATATCAAGACATGCCTAATTTAAGTCTCCCGGCCCAAGACCTTCCGAGTATGGCATATACTAGCTTTTCAAAATGCATACATACATAGCTAAGTCCATGGTTTTGTAATACATTCTAAGCACAAAGCATGTTAAATATACTTGATATGTAACAAGGATAGCATTTGTAAGTAAATTAAACTTGGAAAATAGCTCCAAGTATCCCCATTACTCACCTCAAGTCTAAACGCCTTGAATTCTGTTCTATAGAAGTCCTACACAAAGATAACATGCACTGTAATTTTACATATTGTCTGTTGACTACATTTCTGTAGTTCTTCAATTTCCGCATTAATTCTCGGAACAGGTTGAGCCCCTTTGTTTTGGGCCAGATATCTGTTCAGCTGAATAGATGTTAATAGAGCCCAATTTATATGGGAAATAGCATGTATGGAACACCGATGAAATTTTGATCCTTATCCTTGCAGGGAATTGGATGCACTAAGATTACTAAGGCTAAAAGTGAAGGCTCCATGAATGGAAATGTTGAATCAAGATCATACCTTGAAAAGAAACTTGTTTTTTGCTTTGGTTCATATGTTGCAGCTCAATTATTACTTCCTTTTGGAGAAGAAAATATTCTTTCCTCTTCAGAGTTGAAGCAGGCACAGGAGGTTGCATCATCGTTGTACTTATACTTTTAAAAAGTGTTCCACTTCTCTGATATTGTTGCTAAATTTACTGACAAAATGTGTATCTTTCCCAATCTGATTGCTCTATGTCATTTGCAACAGATAGCTACACGGATGGTGATACAGTATGGGTGGGGGCCTGATGACAGCCCAACAATTTACCACCATGGCAATGCGGTATTTACCTTGTTCTTAATCCTGTAATTGTCTTTATTGTTATTATACTTCATGTTATTTCTGTATCAAAAACATGGATTTTGCACTAAAAGAGTACATGGTATGGTGCTTGCTAGATTTCCTTTTGTGGGAAAAAACCTGTAGTCTAGGATTTGATGCATGGATTGGGACAAGTGTTAGTCTAAAAGAGTAAATAAGGGCATGTCCTACCTTAATACATAGTTGGCCACTTTAACATGATTGTAACATTCATTTAAGATCAGTTGGCTTTAGAACCATTTGAAATGATTGACCTTCCCTGGGGTTACTTTTGACGTGATTGATTTGCTTCATAGATTTATGTCTATTGTGTTGGACAAATTAAATGTTTTTTTTTTTTTAAACTGGCACAGGTAACAGCTATGAGTATGGGGAACAACCATGAGTATGAGATGGCGGCTAAAGTTGAAAAGGTCTGTATGCAGCTAAATGTCCAGAACCTACCCCCCAAAATCAACCCCCCCCAAGCCAACATACACATGCACACAGAGTTCTCTCTTTAAATTAGTTGTTCTTAAGCTCTAAGGATGAACCACACTAGCAACAAGAATGGTGCTGCTTCATACAAGATTGGTTTATATTGAAGAGAAATGCTATTCTCACATGCACATCTTATGAAGAGATTTTAGTAGTGGGAACAAAAGGGCAGTTCTCAGAAGTAACTGCAATAATCTATTATTTTAAGGCTGTTGCTTTTATGGTTGTAAGATGTTCTGTTTGTATTTGGGGGGCAAAAGAGACTGATCTGTTTGTAAGATCCTAAGGTGAAAGTCGCCTTATATCTGTGTACCTATTAGATGGGGAGACTATAATCTGTTAATGCTCGTTTTTCTGCAGATGTATGATTTAGCTTATGACAAAGCGCAAAAAATGCTTCAGAATAACTATCGAGTGCTTGAAAAGATTGTGGAGGAATTGCTTGAGTTTGAAATTTTGACAGGAAAGGTACAGGCTAGTAGTAGATATCTGTTTATTTGAGCTAATAGTGGATATCTACTTAAATAAATATTGCTATTCTTAATTTCTCAGTTTCTTTCAGCTAAAATTGGAGCTTGTGGTGGATTTCAGATTGAATAAATACTGCTGTTCTAAATATCTCTGAATTTATAATGCAGCCCTAGGCTTTCAAATCATGCACTGAGACAATATGTTGTAGAACCTTATGAAATAAGCTTCAAATACCCAAAAATCCAGCAAGTACTCAGCCGCTGACAAATAGACATAACCGAAATAATAAAAACAGCCAAGGAATATGCAGAGTTATCAGTAAAGCAAATCACTATAAAAAAACTTAATTCAATCATTGGGGAGCAATCCAAATAATTCTCCGCAAAACCAAAGTTTGCACTCAAAACCTATGTGCCACCAAGTAACATGCAATTAAATGGATAGGTAGAAATGGCAGTTGTTGAAGTCAGAAACTATTTAAGAATGACAAGGCATTGATCTCACCATGACGTTGCTGGTAAACTATCTGGAACCTCAGAAACAAGCAAGCTGTTCAAGCAAAAAATAAAACTACAAGTCACCTCATCAAGGCAGTGAAATGCATGGCACAGAATAGAGCAGTGAAGAGGAAAATAGAAAGGTGAAGACAGATGCCAGAGTAGAGGGAGAAACAACCAGAAATGGGGGAAACCAGCAACAGCAGAATAGTAGTAGATACAGCAGCAGCAAAGAGAGAATAAGGTGAAAAAGTGAAACCAGTGTAGAAACAGATGAGAAGAAGCAGAGAAGCTGTGTGTGTGTGTGTGTGAGAGAGAGAGAGAGAGAGAGAGAGAGAGAGAGAGAGAGAGAGAGAGAGAGAGAGAGAGAGAGAGAGAGAGGCAGCAGCTATAGAACTTGCCCTCTCCAGAAATTAACCATTTCTTTTTATACTAACTTACGCAATCTTAGATCCCTTTATGCTGAAGTGTCACCATCCTAGAGCACCATGTCAAGTCATTTAAGTGGCATGTGACCATTAAATGAAATGTGGACATCCTCCACTTCTTAAGGCTGATATATTAAAACAAACAAAATCGATCACCTACATAGATAAGGAAATTAAGTAAATAAAATAAATAAGGAAAATTAAACCCTAGGCTACATCAATTTCTTTGGATCTTGTAATTTTTTCTCAATCTGCTACATGCTTTTATTTCTGTGTTAACAATGAATTTCTCGAATTTTTTGTATGTATGAGATTAACTTTTTAATTTAATATAAGGAATCTAAACTTTTTAGTACCTTGAAAAAGTGTTTTCACATTGGTCCAATTAAGTGAACTCGCTCTTTTGTTTGATTTATGTTATTTTTTAGTTGGATTTGCTAAGATAGGAGCTTTGTTGGTCCTAATCCGTCACCCTGTTGCAGCCTACTCCCCAGACAAATGAAAAGCTGGCTATCAGGGCCTAAAGAAGGTGGAATCTGTGTACATCGATGGCCCAAATCTGGATTGGCCATTGCTAGTCTCTCTATACATACCATTATTGTTCCTAGCCCGTTGGTTCCTTCCCACCCAGAAAATGTACAGGAAGGAGGGTAGGAGAGGAGCTTGTTCCTTTTGTTCCTTGAGACCTCCATGACTCCACGTAAATATGGATGTGTATAAACTGTATAATTGCAAAATAAAGCAACACCCTTTTCTGTAGCCACCTTTACTTCTTGCTCAAGGAAGCAGAGAAAGTTAAAAAGAACATCATTCCCGAGGGTACCTCTCCTATCCCTTCCACCTATCCCTTCTACCTTCCTTTCCTCATTTCCCATTCCTCCTACGGAAAGAAGTTATGGTTCTGGGAGTTTGACTCTCTCATACTGTTTTTTTTTTGAAAAATGCGTAGTACTGTTTTCAAGGATAATGGGTGTTATCTGTCTCTTAGACAAGATGTCAAATTTTCTTTTGAGAAAACAAATGAGTTTAGGTAATGACATTAGGACATTCAGAGTAGTTCAGGATGTTGGATAAAGAGTATGTTGAAGGAAGCCTTGGCCAACTGAGAATCCTTTAAGCTTGCTCAAAGGATAATTGCTACAAGCCAATGAAGCAAGGAATAGTTTGTACTTGCTTTTAATATCAAGTTTACTTTTAGACCATGCAATATGGAAGAGATAGCTGCTCTGATGACTCAATCAATCTTTAAATGTGTCTTGCTATCAATTTTGTTTGATACTCTTTGACACGCCTGCATTTCTTCAAATTACTTGGTTAACTACCATCATGATTAACTCTTCGCTTCAAATTATTTGGTTAACTACCATCATGATTAACTCTTTGCTGTTAGCAGGATTTAGAAAGAATTTTTGCAGCCAATGGTGGGATTCAGGAGAAAGAGCCATTTTTCCTTTCAAGTGTTCATGAAGAGGTACTGTTTCCCAAATACTTAGGAGTCGTGAAATAACTAAATTATTTTGGTATAATGTGAAATGAAATTGTCATTAGTCAAAAATATTGGATTTAAGATTTTAATTTATGATAGTGCTGTAGTCCTGGTGTTGAGCATTCTTTCTTGAGTATTTTATACTTTTTCCTTGACTCATTAGAAAAGCTTAAACCAGAGTATCTTAAAAAGGGTTGTAAAAAAAAAGGTCTATAAGAAACAATTGACTATACTTTTTCAGATAAAGGGAAATGTAAGACTAAATCTGCAAGCATAAAAGATGAAGATTAAGTTTTCCCTTGTCAAAATAGTTATCCTGGAAAAAAAAAAGAAAAGAAATAGATGACAGAATCAATTGCACGGGCTGAGAATTGATTTTATCAACTGCTGAATAGGTATTGAAGCTGTCTTTAACTAGGCTGGAGTGTCAGATTCCTCATTTATTTATTTATTTTTAACTTCTTTAAAGGTGTTCGTAACCTTTTCTCCCGGTGTATGTGAAAAAGAGTGACGAACTCATTTTTGTTCGGTCATAGGTTGGTTCAGCCTCGTCCTTTATAGTCGTAAAGGGCTTCTCAGAAAAGCAAGGAAGGGACACTCGAAGGGCCACCCTCCATTTCATAGGCGTTCTTGGAATGCTGACCATATGTGTGACTGTCACCCATACAGCTTGCGGGAAGCGTGGAGGGGCTTGAAAGATAACATAAGGTCAGTAGGCAGAACAAGTGGTTTGGGAAAGTCAGCCGTGGTGGCTACAAACCTCCTAGGGCTTGCTTTCTTGTACTATTTTCCCCCACCTTCCTACACAAAGATGCCCTCAGCCATGATTCAAGAGGTCAAAAAGGCTATGCCATTAATTTGCTTTAGTTGAGAGAACCCTTGATATAACAATGGCTTTCCAAAGATCCCAACATGTCTCCCAACACAAATCTAAAGTTTAGGCCCAACATGATAATAACTGGGGACAAGCATTACAGAATCACTGGAGCATAAAAGATGTCATGAAGATCCAAGTGCACATATATCACAAATCTAGTTAGAAGTGCTATTCCAAAGTGCACACAACTAGCTTTCTTGTGCACCATATTGACGTTGTGTTGGATTGCCATGCTCAGACTCAATCAAGATCTGGTCAATGGTCTCTAAGACTAATAGCTCATGTACAACATTGGATCTAATGGAGCCACGTCATAGTTATTAATATCTAATCATTCTCCTATATCTTAGTCAATTACAGAAGATAATCTATATGCGCATGGGACACTAGTGCATACATAACAGCCTTGGTCATGGCTTGGCTCTAGTGCATCACCTATGGTGTGCGTGCGAGCTGCAGCTCGGCGTGTGTTGGCCACACGCCACTGTCTTCCAGTTGGTTTGCTGCCAGACCACTTTGGACTTGACTCACTTGGAGGAGTTGTTGGTGCACATATCAGGTGTCAGAAGGTCTGACAAAGGCTAAGTGACTTACATGCACCATTAGTGTGACTGGGAGTGTGCTGGAATCACAGTTCATCTTCAACATTTGATTAGTTTGATCCATTGCGTTCCAATTTCGATACAATTTTTTTTCGGATAACCCAACATTAGGCATTTAATATGAGATTTATTTATGGACTAAGCAAACAAAGACTCTTTGTCCGGGCAACCATTAAAGCTCAATTGGGGTTTCATGTGTTCAGACAGTGTATTCTTTCACAAAAAAACCATGAAACATCCTAAGGCTCTGATACCATTGCTAGAGTTCAAGTATACATGCGGAAGCTATAAACTGAGGGGTTCCTTATTCGGGTTTTGCTGAAAAATGAAAATATTAGAATCTGGGATGTTTTACATGCTTTCAGTCTCTAGTTCTGCAATAAAGCTCACATGGGGGTGTTGTTACAGTGACAAACAACACCCCCCTTCCACAGCTTAAGAGCCTCACACACACATGTATACAAGAGAGCACCATATTTGCTCATAGTTTTGCCCCACACAAATTTGATGTACATGCCATGTATATATAAATGGCCCAAGGCGATAGTGAAGGTGGTGGAAATATTTCTTCCACTTTCCAAAGTTGTGTGGACAAGGGAAACCAGGTCGGGCCACCCATGGGCACCCTGCCAATTTCTTACATATTTGTTTTATTTAAGCCCCTAAAAAAGCAAAGAGCACCTGTGCCAAAAAAAAAAAAAAAAGAATTAAAATAATAGGCTAAAATTAAATAATGGTTTTAAAACTTATATTTATTGGTAAAAGTTATAATACATAAATTTAAACTAAAATGATAAGACTTGATCAATGGCATATTTTACTAGAGATTTAACTTTTAAATAGATGACGACTAAAAAACTAAATGTTATTAATGGATTTTATATGTATAAATGTAATTATACCATATATGGATGGGATAACCAGTAAGAATTGGCCTGCTTACCCCTTCATTTTCACATGACATGCCTACTATGCTTTATTGTGCTTCAATAGATTTGGCGTCGATAAATATTTTTAATGTTGCTCAAGTTTACTGTAGATTGCCAATTTGATAGATATATCCTGGATTTATTCTGTTTGTGGTTGGATTGGGTCCGAGTAATATTTGTAAAATGCCAAGAAAAATTTGTCTAGTCTCCATGACAAGATTCATATGCACCCAAAACATTGGCATTATGATTCTATATATTGGCTATTGTTGGGAGTGCTAAGAATGCTAAGGGGATTGTTCTTCAGCATTGATTTCCTCAAACCAAAGGGTGACTTATGGTTTTTTTTGTGATAAGTAAAAACAAAGAGAGAGAGAGAGAGGCGTGGGGGGTGGGGTTGGTCATGCAATAAATTCTTGAGGATGTGTTTGAAATTTAATCTGCCATCTCCCATCTTCACCCCACCCGTCCCGCAACAAAACTTCGAAAAGGTTAGTTATAAAAATTAAAAATAAAGGGAAAAAATAACACAAGCAAAATTTTAGGTAGTTTTTAGATTCCCTTCATGTAGCATATAGATGTAAACAAAGCCAATAAGTTGACTTTGATGCTTTGGATTTAATTTATCCCTATTTAATTGATTCTACAAACCTCAGAGACTCTTGGAAAATCTCCATGTTTGGAGGTTTGCAGTTGAAATAATCAGTCTAAGCGGCTTCGCTAACTTGCTCGCCCGCTTTTCTATAGTCTATAATCTACGGATGTATTGTATAGTAGGCTAGGATAAGTGAGCTGCTTGCTTCTACTATTCTAGGGCTAAGTAGCTTTCTCCTTTTTGAACTCCCATCTCCTCTCTCCACCCATCCACCCTCAAAAAATGTAAAAAAAAGATAAATTTTATAGAAAATTTAGGTAGCTTTTTTTATTTTTATTTTTATTTTTATTTTTATCTCCCTTCATGTTGCAAATAGATGTAAATGAAATCAATTAGTTGAATTTGATGCTTTGGATGTAATTTCCCTTTGTTTATTTGATTCCACAAACCTCAGAGCCTCTTGGTAAAGCTCCATGCCTAGTTGAAAATAATTGTTCGTGTAACAGTGCCGATCAGCAATATGGTTGGGATGGAGTTGATTGTTGAATTTGGGAATTTAGTGGAAGCTATGCAGTTAATGTTTGGGAACATGGGTAATGATTTTGTGGTTTGGGAGGGTGAGGTGGTGGCTCCGGTTTTGGAGTCAGTGGTTTTGGGGAGGACAGTCTGGAGAAGTCCTACCCAGCTCTAGTCAGGATTGCTGTTGATAGAGGTGCGGCTGTGGGTTATTACCTTGTCTTTGCAGGTAGTCATAATGTTTGGGAGATTGCTTTTAGGAGGAAGCTCAATGGATTAGGAAGTGTAGGAACTGTTAACTCTTCTAGTTTTTGTTTATGGCCTTCCTATTATGGGAGAGGGCGGACTCATTGAGGTGGTTGGGATCCAGATTGGGAGGTTTTGAGGTAAAATTCATTTATTTGTCCTTGCAAGGTCAGGGAGATAGTTCTTCTCCTTGGAAAAGGGCTACAAAAGCTCCTTCCAAGGTGGCTTTTTATGTTTGGACAGCCTTGCATGGTAAGATCCTTACTCTTGATAACCTTATTAGAAGGCAATGAATGCACGCCAATTGGTGTTGCGTGTGCAAGAGAGATGGGGAGTCGGCGAATCATCTTCTGATTCATTGCAATGTGGCTTTTGAAATTTGGGCTTTGTTGCTGGGATGGTTTGGCAATGATTGAGTTTTCCTGAAGAGTATTTCTAAGCTTTTGTTGTTGTCTTGGAGGGATGCAAAGGTGGGTAGGAGGAGGAGAAAGGCGCAGTTTGTGGTCTTTGGCTCTGATCTGGATTATTCGGGGAGAATGCAACAAAATGACTTTCGAAGGAATAGAAGCTCCTGTTTTTCGTCTTAAGAGTAGATTCATGGCTTTTCTGTATAGTTGGTTCAAGGGTTCTATAGATCTATCCTTGAACCAATTTTTGGATTTTGTGGAGTTTTGTGAGTAATCTTCTTTGTATAGGCATTATACTCCTCATTCTTTTCAGTATGTTCATGGGTGGCACCCCCTTGGTGCCTTCTATATTTTTACATTATTTCTTTACTTGTTGAGAAAACAAAATAGAGTGGAGGTCCACTGTTACGATTACAAGAGGAGTACATGTGCTTGTTTGGGAAGAGATGTTGGAAGTTCCAGCTGTAGGCTTTCTATGAAACATTGGTAACGCTGCCTTCTAAACGTGACTTCTTTACTAGGATGGGTGATGATTGAGAAATGCTAGATGATGGAGCATCTAATATTTCTGTAAACCGGTGGTAGAATCAGCAGAGTGCCTTTAGGCGGAAGGGGACTTTTGGCACTTGTGTTTTCACTTTTTGGAATTCTTTGAAATGCCAGACTTTTATTTCTTATGGGTTGGCCCCCTTGCCCTATAATTCTACGAAGTATAATAACTAGAAAACCGGTAGGCCATATGAATTTTATAGGGAAAGGGGGGGAAGGACGGCCCTAGGGAGACATGGCCCCACAACAGCTGTGTTCGTGCTTACAGTCAAGCAGTCCTGGTCCTCATTAGTGTTAGTCAAGGATTCCAAATGTTTCTCTGAATGCAGATCAATGGTAACTGTGGGAACAAAGTTTGTAGGAAAAGGAGTGTTCTAGGAAGGAAGGAAGTGGGATGTGAGAGAAAGTCTTACGATCCAACTATTTTTAGTACACCTAAGATCCTTGGTGCAAAAGCTTCATTGTGGGGAGAAGAGACAGGTTTGGAACAGAGTCCTGCGTGTTATGTTTTGTTCTCTCTGAAAGGAGTTATATGAGAAGAATTTATGAAGATAGAGAGTCTGTCCATCAAAACTGTAAATTCTCCAGGTATGTGTATCCTGAGGGCCTATCAAAAGTTACAATTCTAGGCATACTAATCAAAAGAATAAAAAATAAAGTCACGAGGAAAGGCTCTTCGACCCTCATTGTTTTAAAACTTTATGGCTTCTCTTATCTACTCTCTTATTTTGATTATATTCTGTATGTCCAGTGCATGCATGGGCTTCCTGTTATGTTCTTTCATAACAGTGTTTGGTTATTTTGGAGCCATGTTGACCTTCAACTGGCAGGCCAGCACCTGGTTATCATTATTTGGAGAAGGACACGATTCTAGGATTATTTCATATGAGGAAAAAGTGTGTTTAGTATCTATTGTGAAAAAGTAGACAGTCATTTGAAGACTGAAAGATTGAATTGGATGAAGAATTGACACCCATTTGAGAGAACAAGGGAGAAGCATATTTGGCACTGAAAATTTTACAAACAGTTGGGGGGTAGTTCTAGTAATACGTGGAATGACTTGCAGTTTGCTGAAATATGTGAGGTAAATTTTACATGTGCTTGAAAACTCTGGTTATTCATCTTGTCACAATTGATATGCTGGTTCCAAAATCTGGTTGAGCTTTTACAGTTTTTCATCTAAAAATTTATGCTAATGTGGCTATGCTGTCTGATTATATACTTCCCGACGGTATATGACAAATTTTAGCAAAAATATATGAGGCGAATTCTACTTGTGCCTTGAAAACTCTAGTTGTACATCTTGTCACAATTGATATGCTTGTTTCTAAAATCCGGTTGAACGTTTACAGTGTATTATCCAAAAATTTATGCGCATTTTGGCTATGTGCTGTCTGATTATATACATCACAACTGTATATGACAATTAGTGAATGGTGCCTCTTATCTCTTCTTTTGCAGCCCGTGTTTAGCAACATTCTTGAAAATGGGAGTGTATCGGGAGCTGCACTTTTTGGTGCAACAAACTAGTAGGACCTTCAGGGAAGAAATGTAGATGAAACCCCACAATTTCCTAATATTAGCCGGATGCTTCAGCTGTTGTGTGAAGACATATTTGAAGTCGTTACATTGACAGTTTGAGCACCACCGATATTCAGAGTAGCTTTACAAGGTTGAGTTCTGAGAAGCAATTAGTCTTGTGCCAGACGCTAGACATGCTGCACCTGGCATTACCAATCCTGATCCGGCAATACATGATTTTGAAGGTACTGAACCGGACTGGATACATTGCACCTCCTTGGTAAATGAGTTTCCAATACTTCCTGAGAACTCGATTCAATAATCACTTTTGTGAAGCCCTCATTTTGGCCCAGCCATAATTTGCCTTTTACAGTGCCAGGCTATTGTTTCTCTTTCCCGACCATCATTTTTTGTTTTTGTTTTTTTAAGTTCATTTCGACATTGTCAGAGCTAACCAGAGATACCCCCTTCCCCTTTTTCTCGTGTGCCAGCATTTTGAGGCAAGCAGAACCAAAATCTACGGTAAAAGGTATGGTGAGGATGGTGCCTCTGCAAAATGTAATGTGTCGTTTCCTTTGTGAAGAAAAGATTATTTGAGAAGTTTCGTTGTAGTCTACAAGCAATCCCTGGTGTAGAGTGGGGTTTGCAGTTTTTGAGTAATTCTTGAAGTCGAATGTATTACCATAACAGGGTAGTCCTGAAATTTTTTTTTTTTTTCCGAGCGAGTCCTGAAATTTCATTCGCAAAGAAATACATATATATATGTACATGGCATATGCATAGGCTTGTTATTATGGTCATACAGCCTAAGAGGATATTATTCTCATACAATTTTGGTAGATTGCATCAAACGTGTTGATGTCTTAATTTTTATTAGCTATTTGAAAGTTGGCTAGCTTTTTAACTCTTAACCAAAATTCAATACCCCTGCTCATGTCTGGGTTCAAGCCGCGCACTCTCCATTTCCCCATCCTCAAGGCTTCCGTGTCCCTATTCAACCCTCCTCTTAGGCAGTAGTATATATCAAAAAAATAAAAAGTTACTATTCTCTCTTTATTATTATGGTCTTTTACGCGTACTCATCATAAGAAAGAAATTTTAATTTTGATTGAAAAAGCTACCAAAAATGAAACTAAGCTATTTTAAGAAAGCTGAAATGGTTTTATTTTTCGTCTTTAATATCTAGTCAAAATTTTCGTTTCTTTTTAATTGATAGGTGATACGCATGACCTAAAAACGTGAATATATTTTCTTTTATATATATTTTGACGGACACAAATCTTATTTAGACAACTTACAAAAATCTGTTTTGGTGAGTAGAGTTTACTAGAAAAATCAAAAATCAAGGGGATGCTATTGCCGCCCGTATACATCAAACTCACAAAGACCTAAAATATTATGAAAGAACATCAATTCCAGTCCAGAGGCATCAATTCCAGAAAAGACGAACGAACCCAAACAGGCTGTAACCGAAGCAAAACCAAGTAACCCACCCAAATTATAATAATGTATCTGAAATCCAAATTGAAGAGAGAGAGAGAGACAGAGAGTACTTACGAAAACTCCAACAACAACAACAAATCTAAAGACAAAACAGACAACAGAAGAAAAACGCTTGATTATTTCTTCTTTAATATATCTTCGTACAGATGTACATACATAGTCGACTATGGATCGAGAGAGTTGAAATTAAAGCCATTCACACAAATTAAGTGCAAAACAAAGCAAAGCTTATACAACACGTGATCAGTAACTAAAGGCCAGGCCAATGGCTAGCTTAGGTCTATATATATAGAAGAAGAACCTTACTAATTGAAAATATTGCATGCATATATGCATCACCTAGATAGCCTTTTTCAATTGCTCCCCTTGAAAAAAGTCATGCAGATGGGCGGCTTCACTCCGGCCAAAGCCAGTATTGAACTGGGCAACGTCCATATCCCATCCCCACAAATCAATCCAGACGCCGCCGCCGGTCCAAATGCGGCAGCCTGAGCCTTGTTCATCTTCTCCCAGATGAAGAGTATCAAGCTCCCAACACACATGTCAATGGAAAAGTAAGCTCCGAGATAGAAAGGTATCGCCATCGCCATCGGTAGAGGCAACAGCCTCGCCCATTTCTTCGGCACAACATCTCTTATCACGTTGATCACCATTGCTCCGACAAAGAACACGCAGCAAAGCAGGAGGCAGTTCTTGGGCAAGGATGAAAAGCCTTCCACGCCTAGTATCGACATGTTTCTGTAAGCGAGAGCGTAAGGAGCCGGGTATTGAGACCCGGGTTTTCCAAGGTCATGGAAAGCCTTGTAAAAGAGCCAGAAGACACATGGAGATATAACACAGCCCATAGCAGTCCCAATGACTTGGCTCACAAACATGGACCTGGGTGAAGCCAGGGTCATGTAGCCTGTCTTGAAATCCTGCATTAGGTCAGAAGCAGTGGAGACAATGTTCATCATCACCCCACAAGCGGCAAGGCCTGCAAGGACCCCGCCGTGAGATTTTCCGGCCCAGGCTCCGATGGTGAAGATAGCAAGTTTCCCGTAGGTCGAAGCGAGCGACCAGTCAGTCAGGCCGCAGCCGTAGGCGTTGCAGAAGGCTAGGGAAGGGGCGAAGACGTAGATGAGCAAGACATAGTACCAATGGAGCTGAGGGAAGATGTGGGGAAGAGAAGCTGTGGAAACAATGGCAATGGAAACGTAACCGCCGACTGCTAGCCATGTTGGTATTTGGTCTTTGAGAAATAGTTGGGTCCTGCACTGGTCGTCGTAGGATAAAGGTTGCGCTTGATCAGGAGAGGGGCGATCGGCTAGCGGAAGAACGGTGCCTGGACCTTTGTTTCGGAGCTGTTGAGACAAGCCTGAAATAGTTTTACCTAGAACTTTGACGAAGTTGTAGAGTCCATCTCCAAGAATCATGGCAATGGCAATGAAAACCTGCAACAACACAATATCACATTGTAAAATATATATATGTATATATATATATATATAAAAGAAGATGAAACATACATTATTGCGCATCGTACCCTGTAACCTTGGATGCCATGGAGGCTTGAGGGGCTGGGGTCAGTGTACCAGTCACCTTGTCTCTTTTCAATGAGAGGCCACATAACACCCCATGAGAGAATGGATCCAACTAACAAAGATATGTTTATGATGTATGGGCAGATCATCCCCACCCCAACATATGTAGCTGAGAAATCAAAATAGAACCTGTTTCATAATTTCTCACAAGAGTAGTAATTAGTACCAGACTGTAATCAATTAATGAATCAAAACTTTCTAATCAATACATATTAGCATATAGTTTTCTAGTTTGCTAGTTACCTTATATGTTAGTTTTGTAATTTGTATTACTTGTTGACCACTCTTCTTTGTCATATATATAAAGGCTCTCTCTTAATGTAGCCCTATATATAGAGGCACTCTCTTAATGTAATAGATAACTTTAATACATTAATATAATACAATGCATGCTTTACGTTACAGAGATCATGTTCTAGCATTCTTCTTCTCTCTCTTGCGGGCATCGGAGTTCTTCTAACAGGTTCAGTCAAAGAGTAATTGCTGATAGTATAGCATATACGCATTGCTATCGGCATTGTATTCCATACCCCATATTAATATTGTCTATATATTAAACAACTAGAACTTTATTATAAAATATTGTTTCAATTTGATTGTCTTGAATATTCTCTTATACTGATGTTATCGGAACTTAAATTTTCAATTTTAAAATAAGGTATATTTGCTAGTGAATGTAACAAATCTTGTTTGCGTTGGTAAAAATTTATTGACACTTTCCAAGTAGTATTGTGAGGACGTCCAAAACAATAAAGATCCGGCGATATAAGAATTATTAGTGGTAGTTGGAAGAAATGCAAGTGATAAAAAGCAAGAACTAGGGATATGAGAATGAACATTGATACTTACTAAATTCTCTCTCCTTCTAATTACATCACTCTTAAGTACATTATTTTTATAACTGAGGATTTTATAGGGGTTGACACATTCGATGAATCTCATATTCAGATATTATGTCCAAAACACCAAAAAAAAAAAAATCAATCTATGGCAACACTTTAGGGCTCTTATTTAGTCTAAAACTAATACATTGCTATTTTGGTTTCCAAGGTCAAAGTTTATTTTCTTCCATCTTGTCGAGTCAAATGACACAAATATGAACCGGTTATGAACTATTTGATCAAGCCTCTGGAATATAAAAATTGTCTCTATGTACCTGTTTTCAAAAGCTTTGAGGCCAAATGTTGGGAAGTTTTCAAATCCACAGCCGTCCCCTCCAGTGAAGAACCATTGGAAGAAGGCCCACAAAAAGCTGAAGGAGAAGAACTTGCCCAATGTCCTCACTTGTTTCCTAAAGTTTTATCATCAGCAATGCAATATGGGAGTTTTCAGAATGTTATCTGAGAGAATCTCATGATAAAGGACTGCAACATGGAGATGGAGAGAGAGAGAGAGAGCTGTACTTGGCCAGCTTGGCTCCCTGAGGAGTATGGAAGCTGTTTATAAGATGAGCAGTGGCAGTGCCACTTGGGTATATGAGTTTGAAGTCTATGACCATTATCTGAGAAGAGAACCCACAAAATTGAAATTAGTAACCAGAGAAATGAGATCAGCTGACATATGGGAATCAAGGAAAGAACAGTCCCAAAAAAAAAATAAAATAAAATACATTGGTGCGATAAGTATTTTGGTGAAAGCTATCCATGTCAAGTTGAATGTATAGGAAACTCACTCCAAGAGAAACCTGCTTTTTCCAGAAACTCGCTTTCACAATGGAGAAGAAACTCTTATCAAATTTTAAGGGAAGGTTTTAGGAAACGATTTTGAAACGTTTTTGAAACTCTAATTTAATTTAAAGAAACTTTTCAGAAGCTCTTATAAAATATTGTAAAAACTCTCCAGAAACTCATCTCTCATAATGTTTAGTATTTTTCACACTTTCAAAACTTATTATTTAACAATAATATGTAATTATTTTAATAAAAGTATATAGATATTATGGAGTATTAGTATTTTACTTAATCATAAAACTATTCTAAGTACTTTATATTGTTTTTTTTAGGGTTTTTTTATATTGTTTATAAATATCCTATTTAATTTTATATTATCCAACGTTTCTGTTTTTCATAATTTTTTAAGGGCAAATTTTACTCTTCCATTTCTCTTATCATTTTCCGCTTTTGATTCGGTTTAATGTAAATGGAAATTCAAGGACAAGTTCCTCTAAGAGCAGCTTATAGTCTCTTGACAATTAATGCAGGCTGGATTTAAAAGTGCTTTTGCCCTTAGGTATTAAATTATTATAAGAAAATTTGCTGCCTTTGAGTTTGAGGAGTCATCTGCTATCTGATTTTTTAGAAATTAACACAAAGATTCACAATGAATCAACTAATTTCAAACCCACACGCATACCAAAAGGCCCTTACTTTGGAAGGGTGATGGACACTTAAAAATTCTATAAATAGAAAAAGAACTTTTATTTTCCTTAGTTTTGTTTACTGTTGGCCCCAATCATTTTTTAAAGCTATGTTATTTGCCTATTAGGGTTGCTTATTGGAGGGTGACTCTGCTTGTTTTAATTAGAAGCACCAAAAGTATTTGGTCTGGCTTGAAATTTAAGCAAATATCTGGTTTATGTGAAAAGGTGCTTCTCAGCTTATTCGTTGAGTGAATTGAATCAGCTTACAAACTTGCCCTCAAATAAAAGTGATAAGTTCAGGCATGTCCCTCTTTCACTACCATTTTATTCAGTAACCTTCACCGGGCACATTTGTACATAGCTTTCTTTTTGCTGTGTGTTTTCTCAGCAATCTTTCTAACTAAACACCCTCAAGTAAGTTCGACTAACTCCAAACAAGACTTCAATTTATTGAATAGATAAGGATAATATTATACAAACAGAAAATCATAAATGTGTTTTAAATGAGAGTCTTTCAATAAATGGTGCAAAATTATGTAAGAATAGCAATTTTCAATAAATAATAATAAGTTCTTGATGCATGAAAATAAAGTAGGTAAGTAGGTACCTTGCGAAGAGGGACAACGGAGAAGAGACCGAGGAAACTAACAATAACAAGAAAAGCAGTCATCCATCCCAAACTTGGGTTCTTAATGTCCTGCGGATCATTGGCCACTGATGACTGATTTGCAACAATCTCACTCATCCCAAACAGGTAGCTCCCGAACCCTCCTGTTCATTCATTCCAATTGTCAATCCTATATATATACGTACGGTCAACATCCATATATATATATGTGTGTGTGTGTGTGTGTATAATATTAATGCATAGACTAAAGTAGCAGTTTCTCTTCTATATCTTCGGAAAAATTTTTTTTTTGAGAGAGTGAGAGAGAGAGAGATTCTCATGAAGAGAAACCGTCACTTTTACCATCCTGATTTGAAGTATATACATTTTTGCCCCCTTAATTTTAGGATTCCTCATTAATATTCACCCTTCATCATTTTGCCCACTTTCAATGGAACTTTTAGTTTAATCCTAGTCTATTTTAGTAACCTAAATGATGGTTAATCCTCTTTATTGTCAAATTATTTGTCTCATTTGTTAGGGGTAGTTTCTACTTTTGTTTCGTCCATTTAATTATTTCTTCAAAATTTACATTAAATTATAAAAAGTAGTTATGATCAAAATGTATGGCGATCTATGTATATTTAGTTGTGATTAAATTCAATTAAAAATGGGTTCTTAGTAACTTTTGTAAGGCAATATTTTAAATCTTAAATCTATTTTTCAAAAATATATTACTATCACTTACTGAAGGTAGTCATAAATACTTGAAGGTAAAAGTTATCCAATGAATAGTTAAAATGCCTTTTAGTCTATATGTAAATAACTAACCAAATCGATGAGCAATAGATTCAGGAAAATTCTTCTACTAACTCTTGTTTTCTAATTAATGAAAAAGAAAGTAAACACTAATTGCAAAAATGATATTGTAAAAAGCATGATCATTAGATTTATAAAGAAGTGGAGCAAAAATGAAAGAAGTGTGGGTATTTTTAAGGTGTCTCCAAAGTAAGAGGGTAAAAATATATATATATATATATATATATCTAACTAAAAGGGCAACATTGAGGTTTTCCTATCATAAATCAGTTTACGGTCTCAAAATAAGCAATGGTGGTACATGTAATTTATACATATACTACATATATATACATATAAGCAAGTGTGTGTATGTATAGAGAGACACAGAGAGATTTATACCGCTATAGGCAATGCCTGAGGCGGCGACGACACAAGTCTGAATGACAGTATTCTCTTGTCTGGTGAAAGGCTGTCTCAACAAGCTAGATTTCTCCAAGAACTTAGTCCAAGTCTTGACAAAGAAAAAGCCCAACAAGCCAGCAGAGATATTGAGAGAAGGAATGATCCCACTGGTGAGGATGAGCTTCATCACTATGACGCTGAACAATATAGACAGTAGGAAGCTCACCACAAAAGCTCTGAAAGTCAGCTGCTTCCTCCATGAAGGGACCTCCTTCTCCTTGAATATCATCTCCACCGACGACTGCACTCCTCCTTCCTCATCATCATCCTCTTCATTCATCATCTTTTCTTCCGCTGATGACTTCCTCCTAGTCACGGAAGTTTCATTGCCTCCTGCATGCTCGATGACTGGCTCATGAGCAACAAAGGTATGGTCACCAGTCTCTGTCTTTTTGCTCTCCATCTCCATTTTGGATACCTGATAGGGGATCTCTGGAAGATGGAATCTAGCTATATATGAATACCTCGAGACATGGGGGTCCTTAAGTCTCCTTAATATATATACACAACTTGCCGTTTAGTATATAATAGTAAGTTATTATTTATACATGTAATATGATCATGATCATGATATGCTTGTACATACTATTATCTTTATTCTTTTGCCTGTAAAGAATGGACAAAGCTCCGCGCTAGGTCGAATCGAAGGGCCTCCGTGCGTTCTGGTACTCGTAACTGACACGGTAAGTTGTTCCCTTAGGGCAGCTACCTTTTTGCCCCCTAGTAGTCCACCGCTTCTGTTGCTGGTCATTATTTATACAATATATGCATGAAATATACACATTTTGTATGAATGAGGCCTTGCACGAGCTCAAGGGAGGATTCGGTTGAAGAGTATATTTTTTTAATGTCAGTAGATAGAATTGAACCTGCAGGGAGGATTCGGTTGAAGAGTATATTTTTTTAATGTCAGTAGATAGAATTGAACCTGCATTACTCGTAACATAACAATCACTAATGATTATTAGAAGAATACATAAGCCTAACTCAATCTTGAAAATCAGCTTGTAATGTGAGGGTTGCTCAAGTCATATATGGAGGTGATGGATTTCATGGAGATGTGAGGTGAGATGTAAGGCAAGAGTGTGAACTGACTCTGAAAACTGACTTATAAGGTAAGAGTTATCCAAAATATATATGGAAATGATAGATTTCGTATTCGGGCGATATAGGACTTCACTCATAGAATATCTAGAGGAGGCGGATAATTGAAGCACATTAATGACAAGTTAAATATATGTCTCCGGAAACCACAAAGCTTGACAAGGGGTAAAAAAATGAAAGTGATTTCCTATTATAACGACCGAATAAATCTGCCTAGGAATCAATTGAAGTGATGAAATCTATGCCAAGGTACCTTATGAGTACTGACCTCTCTCTCTCTCTCTCTCTAGTCACCAAAAACAACAAAGCTACTTAGAAAAATCCCCTTTCAATATTACTCCTGCTTACTCCATTATCAAACGAATTCTTTTAGTGTGACTAACCATACATTGTTGTCTACTTTGGCCCTTAAATATATTTATTATCAAATTGTTGCATTGTCATACCACTTTTTTTGAAAGCTTATATGAACTGATCAAATTTTCCTTTGCCATTGTAGCTAGGTTAGGAGATATAGTTAAATTTCATAAAGTTCAACGATATGATGCACTACGAGCCCACATCAAGTGGCTAAATTTTCACCAAAGTTTGGTGACATGACGTGTGTACGCCTTGGGGCAAAGGGTCAAAAAACTGAACGCTACTATATATTCTCGAACAACATGGAGATGGGTTTTCTTTTCACTAAATTTTCATTGAGTATGGTGACATGACGTGTACACCTTATGGCAAAGAGTCGAGAAACTTAGTGCCACTATTCTTTAACAACTTGTTCACAGACCTTTTTTTTGATAAATTTTCATTTAGTGACATGAAGTGTGTACACCTCATTTTAAAATAAAATAAATGAAAGAGCAGTCTTAACTTTAGGCATTTTGCATTTGTATAGGTCTACGCTTAATTGTCTTTTACTTGCCAAAGAAAGAAGACAAAAAAAAAAAAAAGAAGTTCAGTGCTTATCACTTGTAAGTTGAAATTTTCATTGTTGTATATATCTTCTATTAGTTAATCCTAAGAGGTTGGTTTGGTAGTTAAGACTTGAAACTCAGATGTTTCCTTCTTCTAAAGTCTTAGGTTCAAAACCTCTTAGATACTAACAAGTACTTATTAGGGCCATTCTCAACACTTTTGGTCTAATAATTACCTGATTTGTACATGACGGGTACTACACAAACCGGGTTATCAAAAATATATATATATATATATATATATATAGATACCTTCTATTAGTTGTCAACTGAATCATCTAGGCACAAAACTTATAAAAGTAGCAATATATCTAATGATTCCAAACTTGGAATCCTGTGTTGTCTTCTTGAATATGGTACTAAAGGAAACAACAAATTAAGTTCCATAAATTTAATCATTCCCACGTTTAGAGTGCATGTCCTACGCATGAAAGCGAAACGAATTGCAGCCAAAAAAATTATATATATATATATATATATATGGGGTCTGCCGGCTATACGAATTACTTGTAGTCTCATTCGTGGCAGCTGTTATCATTTTACCTGAAGATCGTTGCATAAATAATTAATCTAATAATACTCTTAAAAAATTGTACAAGATTTGACAAAGAAGACATATTAATGGTACTTTCACGATGAATAGAATGGCAGCTACATGAAATTCCTGCTAGTGTTGTCCAAACCTGGATATATGGAGCTTATGCATTTGAATGGAGAGCCATGGACAAAATTAATTAATTATGCTTCTAGCATTTAATCAAAGATCTAATTCTTTCACTATAATCTTTTTGGAAAATCCTGGGGTTTACGAGATTTTCGGAACCTGAAGTCGCTCGTCAAGCTAAAAACAGACGAGAACGTTAAGGGCTCGTGAATCCAACAATACAAGAGGATATTAGACAATTCTTTTCATTTATTCCTAGAAAAGAATTGACTTATACGATACAAGCACAAATAAACATTTTCCATCCAAAGCCCCATAGAAAAGATTGCCATTAATTGCTATAGCATGTCCCTTTCTTCCTCCATGGATATTAACGACTCACAAATAGAAAAAGGAATAAATAAAAAAAAAAATAAATCAGTTGATGTCTTGTGAAGATTCCAAACTACATCATGAATCTTCATATCCTTTAAAATAATGATAACTTTCATATTCTAAGGCATGGTCAAGTAATCAACCCATTCACACAACTCAACGTGTGTTAGCTTGAGAACAACGATCGATATATATAAGTACATGTTAAAATAGTGATAATTTTAGTCATCAAAAGCATCCACTTGTTTAGGACCACTCTCTTGAACAAATGCATTCATACACTAAACTATTGTTGGTAGAATGACTGATTGTTGCATGCATATATATATACACACACATACTCACACACTAGTACAAACTACAAAATCATGGGATTTTACCACGAACTTATAAAATTAGCCATTTGCTAATCAAATATGTAGTATCAAGAACGCATAAAATTGCTTATTTTTCATTATACCCAGGGTTACGGTTTTAGTATAAATAACCTTATTCTGTACTGTTGATAAAATTTCCATAGATTATACTGACAATTTAAGGAAAGAAAGACTGTTCATGAAGAAGCTCTAGTTTGCATATTTATACAACAAGGGGGTACAGTTTTTTTAAAATGTATTATAGAAGATATCAATGGTTAGATCACTTTAGATTAATTTTGTTTTCAATCCTATGGTCAAGGTGGATTTTTCACCTCAACTTTCGGCCCAAGCTTGCCAAGACAGATCGGCACGGTTCATCTCTAGTCAGTTTACATTGTCAGATTGCATGTAGTCACATGATTGGGCATCAATTGTAGAATTTCAACATAAATAGAATGGCAAAGGTTTTTTTGGAAATCACAGCTCGCAATGTGTGGACCCTTATGACAAAATACTTTTGGACAACAAGAGCTATCCATTTCTAAATTTTACATGCCTTAGTTTTTATAGCAAAAACATGGCATTTTGCTTAAAGGGTATATATCATATATGACTTACAGATCGATTATGCTTTTTTGTTGTGGCCTTTTAGTCATCATGTAAATAATCTATTTCATTTAGTTTGGAAAATAAATCCAGCTTAGTACATGCAATCCATGACTCGTAGGACATGTTTGTGTGTGTATATGTGATCAGTACCATTTGAATGCTTTTGAGATATATTGATTGGAGAATCAAACTAAATAGAACCATACAGGGTCGAGATCAACTTGCACATGTTGTTACTTTTATTATAACTTTTAAAAGATTCAAACATAACAAAACTAACTGTCAAATTAGATGTTCTTCTCATGCATATCATATCTGCCAAATTTCAAATCAATTTAGAGACCGGGAGACATCCATCTGTAAACTCAGGTCTCTAGATGGATTTCTCGGCCCAGAGGTCCCATAACTTTCCTTTGCCTTCAAGAAGTAATCAAACAGATCATAGGTGACCCACATTTGCTCGTCTTTACAGGGTAAAAGCCAAGAAAAGAGCATGGCATAACCCTTTTTAGTGTTGAAAACAGTCAAGTGGTTCTAGTCTTCGGCAGTTGTCCTAGAGTTTAGGAATGTTGTTGCTGTACGTGGCCTGCTTTGGCCTAGTCTTTAGGAGTAAGTTTGAGTCTGTTGCATTTTGTTATCAAGTCTCAGGTTTGTTAGGAGTTGAGCACTTTCTTAGGATTTAGTGGGTAATGCATGATCCTGTTTTCATGCTGCAGCAGTTCCTATTTTTTTGGTCTTATCATTCTGTTTATGAGCCTATTTAAAGGCTGTTTAGTTTATCAATAAAGTGTGTGCAGATTAGTACATTCTACTTTCCCAGCTCTATTGTGTCAAAAGTCTTCTTAAATTTGTAACAGTGGTATCAGAGCATTGGTAAGAGAGATCAAAATCTGTACCATGGCTTCCAAAACTTTTGTGCAGCCAGCCATTCCACGATTTGATGGTCACTATGACCATTGGAGCATGCTCATGGAGAATTTTTTAAGGTCCAAAGAATACTGGACAGTTGTGGTTTCTGGAGTAGCAGAACAAGCAGAAGGGATGGTGCTGACAGATGCGCAGAAGACGGAGCTTGAAGGGCTGAAGTTGAAAGATCTCAAGGCAAAGAATTATCTTTTCCAAGCTATTGATCGCTCAATCTTGGAAACAATTCTTTGCAAGGATACCTCCAAGCATATTTGGGATTCCATGAAGAAAAAGTATCAAGGATCAGCAAGGGCGAAGAGGCAGTAGCTTCAAGCACTTCGTTCGGAGTTTGAAATGCTTCGAATGAAGTCAGGAGAGTCAGTTACAGATTATTTTTCAAGAACAATGGTAATCGTCAACAAGATGCGGATCCATGGTGACAATACAGCGGACGTCACCATCGTTGAGAAGATTCTTCGATCCTTGACACCAAAATTTAATTTTGTTGTTTGTTCGATTGAAGAAGCTAATGATATCGATGAACTTTCAATTGATGAATTGCAAAGTTCTTTGTTGGTTCATGAGCACAAAATTAACCAGCAAGAGAAAGAGGAACAAGCATTGAAGGCCTCATCAGAAAATCACTTTAGACCAAGTGGAGCTGATAGAGATCGAGGCAAAGGTCAAGGCAAAGGTCGAGGCAGAGGAGGACGAGGCAACAATGATCGTGGAAACCAACAATACCACCATCAACATCAAGAGAATCAATTTCAAGGAAGAGAAAGAGGACGTGGAGGCCATCACTCAACTTTTTATGGACCAAAATTAGTAGATAAGTCCAATGTTGAATGCTACAAATGTCATAGGTATGGTCATTATCAGTCGGAATGTCGTACTAATTTGAATAGACAAAGTGGCGAAAAAACTAACTTTGCAAAAAAAGAAGATGTGTCTCTTTTGATGGTGTGTCACGTGAAGGAAGAAACTCAACAAAACATGTGGTATTTAGACACTGGCTGCAGTAATCACATGTGTGGGGATAAGAAGTTGTTCTCGAACTTGGACGAATCTTTTCGTAGCACTGTTAAGTTCGATGACAATTCCATGGTTGCTGTTATGGGAAAAGGAAAGGTAACTTTCCAAACCAAAGGAAACACCACCCACACTATCTCTAATGTCTTTTTTGTGCCAAATTTAAAGACCAACCTGCTTAGTGTGGGTCAGCTGCAAGAAAAAGGTTACGAGATTTCTATCAAAGATGGGGTATGTTTTATTGAAGATGCAAAGTTGGGCTTAATTGCTCAAGTTAACATGACGGCGAATCGTATGTTCCCTCTTTATCTCCACAACAACACTCATTCATGCTTCTCGGCAAAGTTAAAAGATGCGGCCTGGCTATGGCATTTTCGCTATGGTCACTTAAACTTTGGTGGATTGAAAACTCTGCAGCAGAAAAATATGGCGATCGGTCTTCCTCAAATCGCAGCTCCTTCTCAAGTCTGTGAAGAATGTGTTGTTAGCAAACAACACTGTAATTCATTCCCACATGGAAAATCTTGGAGAGCAAAGAAGGCATTGGAGTTGGTTCATTCCGATATATGTGGGCCAATAAATCCATCTTCTAATGGAGGTAAAAGATACGTAATTACCTTCATTGATGATTATAGTAGGAAGATATGGGTTTATTTTTTATAGGAAAAATCTGAAGCATTTCTAGCCTTTAAAAGCTATAAAGCACTTGTTGAGAAAGAGGTTGGACAGCTCATAAAAGTTCTTCGCACGGATCGTGGTGGTGAATATTTCTCACATGAATTTGCAAATTTCTGTGAGATCCATGGCATCAAGAGGCAACTTACAACAGCTTATACACCCTAGCAAAATGGTGTTTGCAAAAGGAAGAATTGCACTATTATGAATATGGTGCGGAGTCTTTTGATGAGGAGTGATTTTCCAAAGACTTTCTGGCTCGAAGCAGTTAATTGGAGTATTCATATTTTGAATAGAAGTCCCACTCTTGTTGTTCAAAATATGACACCAGAGGAAGCATGGAGAAGAAGACAACCAGCTGTGGATCATTTCAGAATTTTTGGGTGTGTAGCCTATGCCCATATTCTAGACGAGAAGAGGAGAAAGCTAGATGATAAGGGAGAAAAATGTGTTTTTCTCGGTGTTAGTGATCAATCAAAGGCTTATAAGCTATACAATCCTAGCACCAAGAAAATTATTATCGGTCGAGATGTTATTTTTGATGAAGAGAAGTTTTGGCCGTGGAAAAATGCTGGTGTTGGACAACAAATTCTTACAGATTTTGATGGAGAAAATGAAGATGGAAGGCAATAGCCGGTGGAGGATGAACATCAGCTAGCTCCAACAACAACACAAGAAGAGGAACGACCTCAACGTGCTAGAAGAAGACCTGCATGGATGTCTGACTATGAGGTAACCGGAATTGATCAATCTGAAGATACACTCACTCACTTTACTCTATTTTCAGATTGTGACCCTACAACTTTTGAAAGTGCTGCCAAAGAAACAAAATGGCGGAAGGCTATGGATGAAGAAATCTCAGCCATTGAACAAAATGATACTTGGGAGCTATCTGATCTTCCTAAAGGGCACAAGACAATTGGCGTGAAGTGGGTTTATAAGACAAAGTTGAAGGAAAATGGTGAAGTCGACAAGTACAAGGCGCACTTGGTGGCCAAGGGCTATAAGCAAGAGTTCGGTGTTGATTACAAAGAAGTTTTTGCTCCGGTTGCAAGGCATGATACAATCAGATTGGTGATTGCGTTGGTAGCTCAAAAATCATGGCCTATTTTTCAGTTGGACGTAAATCAGCATTCCTCCATGGTAATTTAAGAGAAGAGGAATTTATTAATCAACCTCCTGGTTATGTCAAATTTGGCAGTGAGCATAAAGTGTATAAGTTAAAAAAAGCTCTATATGGATTAAAACAAGCTCCACGGGCTTGGTATAATCGTATAGAAACCTATTTTTTAAAGGAAAAATTTCACAAATGTCCTTATGAACATACACTTTTCATAAAAATTGAAGATGAGGGTAAAATGCTCATTGTCTGTTTATATGTGGATGACTTGATTTATACTGGAAATGATAGCGCCATGTTTGAAAGTTTTAAGAAGTCCATGATTGTTGAATTTGAGATGTCTGATCTTGGCATGATGCATTACTATCTTGGAATTGAAGTGGTGTAGTCCTCTGTTGGAATATTTATTTCTCAAAAGAAATATGTACAAGATATTTAAGACAGATTTCAAATGACGAATTGTAATTCTGTGAGCACACCAACAGAGTTTGGTTTGAAGCTAACTAAAGATCATGAAGGAAAGAAGGTTGATAGCACACTTTACACGCAAATTGTGGGGAGTTTAATGTATTTGACAGCAACAAGGCCAGACATAATGTATTCTGTGAGTCTCATTAGCAGATATATGGAGAATCCTACCGAGTCACATCTTCTAGTTGCGAAGAGGATCTTTCGGTACTTGCGAGGTACTATGGATTTTGGGTTGTTCTACAAGAAGGGAGAACGATCAGACTTGATAGGCTTCATTGATAGTGATTATGCTGGAGATCAAGATGATAGAAAAAGCACTTCGGGTTGTGTCTTTGTGTTGGGTTCAGGGGCTGTTTCATGGTCCTCAAAGAAACAGCCAATCGTCACTTTATCAACCACAGAAGCTAAATTTGTTGCTGCCACTTCATATGCCTGTCAAGCTATATGGTTGAATAAAATTCTTGAAGAGCTTTGTGTGAAGAGTCAAGGTGCTATTACAATTTTCTGTGACAATAGCTCTGCCATCAAACTCTCCAAGAATCCAGTTCTACATGAAAGAAGCAAACATATTGACGTGAAGTTTCACTTCTTAAGAGATCTCTCAGGTAATGGAGTCATTGATCTTATTTATTGCAGAAGTGAAGACCAGGTTGCTGATATTTTAACAAAGTCCCTCAAGGTGGCTGCATTTCAAAGGCTAAGAAGAATGCTTGGTATTTGCACTTTGGATAATCCAATTTGAGGGAGGGAGCTTCAAAACTAACTTTCACTAAACTGAATGTTGAAACATCAGTTTAAGGGAGGGATTGTTGAAAAGAGTCAAGTGGTTCTAGTCTTCAGCAGTGGTCCTAGAGTTTAGGAATGTTGTTGCTGTACGTGGCCTGCTTTGGCCTAGTCTTTAGGAGTAAGTTTGAGTTTGTTGCATTTTGTTATCAAGTCTCAGGTTTGTTAGGAGTTGAGCACTTTCTTAGGATTTAGTGGGTAATGCATGATCCTGTTTTCATGCTGCAGCAGTTCCTATTTTTTTGGTCTTATCATTCTGTTTATGAGCCTATTTAAAGGCTGTTTGGTTTATCAATAAAGTGTGTGCAGATTAGTACATTCTACTTTCCCAGCTCTATTGTGTCAAAAGTCTTCTTAAATTTGTAACATTTAGGTCCTTAACATGAAATACTATGTATATGTATGTGTGTGTGTGTATGTGTGTGTGTGTGTGAGAGAGAGAGAGAGAGAGAGAGGAAATTAAATAACAAATTAGAGGGTAATTCAACACCATTAGAAACCAGAGATTAAGCATGTTTAATCTTTTCTATATTCAAGACCAATAAAGTTCCATAAATGAGAAAACTTAGCAAGCATAACTTTTAATTAGCTGTCTTGTTATTCTAACAACGCAAAATCCAACATGCTGTAAATTAGGAATTAGAGAGCAATCTGTACATTTTTTCGATGAAGAAGACGATCGAGAAGCAACTGAAGAATCCCTTTGGAGAGAGAGAGAGAGAGAGAGACCCTGCAGAGAAGGAATCAACTAGACAAATAGTCATCAACCTTCTGGTTAGCAGCAGCAGATAAGAACTTCATGCAGATCGGAGCTTGTGCGCCAGCCAGGGACAGAACAGCTGCCGGGACTCCCCACAACGACTCTCCACAGATGAGGCCAGATGCCACGGCCGGCACAAAGTCCTTTGCCTTCTGCTTGTTCACCTTCTCCCATATGAAAAGAATCAAGCTCCCAACACACATATCAATTGCGAAATAACCTCCGAGGTAGAATGGGATGGCCATGCACATAGGGCTCGGTATAAACCTATATATCTTGTACTTAGTTTCATAGTGCTGCAAGAACTCGCGAATCAAGTTGATCACAACGGCAGCAATGAAAAACCCAATGGCGAGTGCAAGGCAGTGCTTTGGAAGGGTAGAAATTCCCTCAACTCCAAGAAGGGAAATTCCACGGTACATTAAAGCGTAGGGGGCCGGGTAGGCTCCTTCAGGGTCACCCACAGCATAAGCCTTGTAGAAGAACCAGAAGACTAAGGGTGACATGACGCAGCCCATTGCAGTGCCGGCGACTTGGCTGAAGAACATAGAACGAGGAGAAGCAAGCGTCAAATACCCGGTTTTGAAGTCTTGCATAAGATCAGAAGCCGTAGAGACAATGCTCATCATAACACCGCAGGAAGCAAGGCCGGCGATGATACCACCATGATCGAGGCCGACCCATGAGCTGAAAATGATGATGGCCACTTTGCCGTAGTTGGAGGCAAGAGACCAGTCGGTGAGGCCGCAGCCGTAGGCGTTGCAGAAGGCCAGAACCGGGGCGATCAAGTAAGCAACCAGGATGTGATACCATTTGAGTTGGTGGAAGATGATGGGTATTACGATGATGGAGATGGCTGCCAGAACAATGTAGCCACCAATGGCGACTCTATTTGGGATCTGATCTTTCAAGAAGTATTCAGTTCTTCTTTGCTCGTCATAGGCCATAACAGCATGCTCGTCTGATGATGATGATGATTCTTTGCTGCCTGACTTCTGAGCTATGAAATTCCGCAGTGTCATTATTAGCATGTACACCACATGGAAAAGACCATCTCCGAGCATCATCGCAATAGCAAGAAAAACCTGTTGAAAGTTGAAACCAACAAAAATCAATTGAAAAACTTGATCAATAAATAACCCAGTACTCAATGAACATATTTATATAATGTATACATCTCAAATGAGGTCAAAACAATACCCTATATCCTTGGATGCCATGAAGACTTCTTGCAGATAAGTCAGCACTATACCAGTCACCTTTCTTTTTTTCAATCTGTGGCCACATGATTCCCCATGAGATGACAGCTCCAAGAAGCAACGATATATTTACCAGGTAAGGGCAGATCATCCCAACACCAACGTATGTGGCTGAGAAATCAAAGTAGAACCTGCAAGGCCAAGTCCATCAACGCTTATCAATCACCAGGAGGAAGTCATATCTTTGTAACAACGATCAAAAAGCAGAATTTGGTCCGTCTTCATACCGATCTTAATTTTGAACAAACTTTCGAATTCTCTCAAGTCAAAATATTCAGGATGAATAGACTTTAAATTCAGCATAGAATTCTCAACTGGATGAAGTACCAAGTGTTGTTCATACTGTTCTTTCTCAAGGTTTATAGGTTTATCCCACATTAACCAAAGCTAATCATTTCTCAACACCAGAATCTTCATTCAAGAGGGAGACTTTAAAATTCTAATGATATGGTTAGACTCCTGTAGAGACTTCAAATTCATTTTTTTTAAAAAAAAGTTAGCGAGCCTAAATATGAGATTTCAGGCAAGGCAGTATGTCCAAAAATTGAGTAGGCAATGAGTATAAGAAATTTACCTTTGGTATGTCAAAAAATTCTTTAAGCGAAATATTTGTGCATATAGTTGCATTAAAAGTCTAAAAGATAGAAACTAAGCTCTTGTTTCAATGTCACAAGAGCATCATGCATTGCATATGATAACTAACACTATATTGACATATTTTGTGTGAGATGATTCTTTTAAATCAAACTTACATGCATCAAGCATCAGAGTTAAAGATAACATCCATGGAAAAACTGAGAAAGACCTAACCTTTGACTATAGGCTTTGAGACCAAACGTGGGAAAGCTGCTAAATCCACAACCATCGGCAGCAGAGAAGAACCACTGGAAAAATGCAGATCCAAAGCTACCACAGAAGGAATAGAAGAGCATCTTCACTTGCTTCCTGCATCCAGAAAAATTAAGTTTTAATTAGCTTCAAAATAACAATCAAGGTGAGAAGTCAATACTAATTATCCTCACCGGCCCTCAGAACTTAAATTTGAAAAAGGAAAAGTGTAGAACTAGATAAATAAATCTAAACATTAGGAACCAACTTTCTTCCACTTATTTTCCCCCGTAGCTAGAGAATGCATAGAAAAGTAAGAGATACAAGTTTCTTGCTTACTTTGCTAGTATGGCTCCTTTAGGAGTGTGAAAGCTGTTTATGAGATATGCAGTTGCAGTTCCACTCGGATACGTTAACTTGTACTTCAGTATCATCATCTGTTGATACAAGACAATTTATATAGGTAAACAGTTACAAAACAACTAAATGATGAATTACAAAGCTAATGCATATATATATATATATATATAACTTCACGGTTTATTGAAATTGGTTTCTACCTTTCTTAGGGGAACAATTGAAAATAGGCCAATAAAGCTCACAGCAAAGAGAAATCCAATCATCCAACCCAAATTAAGATTCTTGACATTGATTGGGGTGTTCCCTGCATCTGATTGAGAAGCAACCCGTCCACTCATTCCTAGCAGATAACTTGCAGTGCCACCTGGTAATTTCCCCCCAAATATTTAGTAAATACAGAACAACTATGTCGTGCAGAAAATATGGGTAAAACATGCATGTAAAACTCTTAAGAGATATTTTCCAGCCCTGGCAGCAATCTCTTTTCTGAAGCAACTCTCTAAATTTGATGCACAATATGTCAAAGAGCAACTCAGTGCACAAAATTTCCTTTACTATGGGTCTAGAAGAATCCGATGTAAGCAAACTTATCCCGTGTGTAGAGAGGGTGGTTCAGTATTTCAAGCCATGTCGTTTAGGCCTCAATTGAACCACCGCACCAATGTGCCAAGACCCATCTTCAAGGCTCATATTAATTATGATGGTTTATTGTATAAAATCTCTTTTTATACAAGCTGACACCAAAATACAATGCGCGTGCAGTAGTAGACCTATGATATCTATTGAGGGGAGGGCAAGAAAACATTTTCTATTGAAAGGAAGGGTTAAGGCAAATTTTTTTTTGTTTGAGGGATCAATAATATCTAAAAATCTCTAGGCTATAAGGTATGTTGATGGGATTAAAATTAAACAATAATTGAATTGTATCCTTATGGAAACAACTCACCATGTTGTGCATTCTTGTTTAGCTTAATTAGAATCTTATTCAAGAAATAAAAATAAAGAAACACAATTATGGTATTTTCTTGGACACTTAATAGAAATTTTCCAACTTTTATACCTAATTATTTTTCCTATTTTAGCAATATTAGTCAAGAGGTTTCCTGAATGATATTAAAAAAGTCATAACAATAAATACTGAAAAACGTATCAGAATGAAGGGTTTTGAATAACATACTGCTAAAGGCAATGCCGGAAGAAGCAACGACGCAGGTTTGGATGACGGTGTTTTCTTGACGGGTGAAGGGCTGTTTCATGAGGCCGAACTTTTCGAGCAAGGCCGTCCACGACTTCAATATGGCAAACCCTAGCAAGCCGGCGGCGACGTTGAGAGATGGTATGACACCGGTGGTGAGGTTAAGCTTGCAAACGATGAAGCTGAATACGATACTCAGCACGAAACTCGTCACCATGGAACGCACTGTTATTTGATTCTGCCACGAAGGAATCTCCTCGTTCTTGAACATGTGCTCCATCGTTAGCTTCTCGTCCTCCTCCTCGCCTCCTCCTGCTGCTGCATCTTCAAACTCGTTGCTTTCTCTCTCCCCCTTGCTGCCTCGTCTCTCCATTGCCAATATTCTCCTTCTCCTTCTCCTTTTCCTTCTCCTGGCCTGATCTGTGATTATAAAGAGTTGGGTTTCGAGAAGCGGAAGACGAAGAGAAAAGAAGAAGAAGGAGAAAAAGAGAATCAGAGGACTCTCTCTCTCTCTCTCTCTCTCTCTCTGGAGAACAGTCGTGGGGGTTCTACATATATATATATATATATATGTAGATGATACGAATCTAGGTAGGAGTCATATGTTGAAGCATCATAGTCGTAGTCAATTGACGAATCCCTGTAGAAAAGGGAATGACAGTTCAGTTTACCTTAAATTCAGGTAGTCCAACCAATTTAGTCTACCACAAAATATTCAAATTCTATTTTAGTAGGCATCTAAAACTGGAAGAAGAAAAGAGAGAGAGAGAGAGAGAGAGAGAACCTGGCAAAAAAAAGGAAAAAACACAAAGGGAAAAAAAACCTACATGCTAAAAAGAATCTATTTTTGCCTTTTTTTTCCGTTGGGAAAATGCTATTTTAAAAAAAATAATTTTACATCAAATCTTACTTGGATAATATGACGATAATATTTTTGTACTTTAAAATCATCATAACGCGTGTTTCATTTTAAAATAAAAAACTCTTATTTAATTTAAATATATAATTTAGGAGTAATTACACTTTACCCCATTACGATTAAAGCCAAAATCAGATGATCTTCTTGTACTTTAAAAATGAACATATGACCTCTGTGGTTTAGACTTATCTACAAAATGGATAAAAATAGTTAAATTTAACGAAAATTGTCATAGGGATATTTTTATCATTTTATCTTTTCAAATTAGAACTTCAAAAAGACGATTTGACTCTTTTATGTCAAAATAAAAGGTTGTCTTTCGAGGAATTTTCTGTTGTTATTTTACCAAATCATCTTTTTAATGTTTTAATTTGGAGATATAAAATAACGAAAATGCCTCTCTGATAGAATTTCTATTAAACTAACAATTTTCATGCATTTTGCAAATAAGTTCAAACCATAGGAGGGTCATGTGTTCACTTTTAAACTACAAGGGGTCATCTAATTTTGACACAAATCACAAGGAGATAAAATATAATTACTCCTATAATTTATACATAAATTATGTATAAATTTTCTAGTTATATAGTATTTACCTTTTCACTAGTTTCTCTCTAATAAATGATGAAGTTCATACACATTATGATGACTCTTAATTATAAAATTAGCATTCTTGTGGGATTATCTGTATGAGTTAGTGGATGAATAGCTTTTCCTTAATACAAATATCTAGGACCCAGTGTGAAAAATTTTGCGTGTTATGTAATGTTGATTGACAAACCTGAATAAAAGTTTAGAAAACGGATCTTCAATAATTGTTTATTTTAAGTATGTAAACTATTAAATAAAATTTTTTTGACTTTAATTTACATTTATTGTGATTAATACAAACCACATAAGGAATAAAAAAAATTATTCAATGCATATTTATAAGCATCGAAATTTTAAATTGTGTAAAAAAAAATTTTTACAATAAAAACTTTTTTTTTAAATTGTGTAAAAACTTTGAAAGCTAGAAATCTAGAAAAAAAATGGAAAGAAAATTTTGTATTTAAGTAGGGGACTCTCTCTCTCTCTCTCTCTCTCTCTCTCTCTCTCTCTCTCTCTCTCTCTCTCTCTCTCTCTCTCTCATGCATGTACAAGTACTCACAGAGGCATGTATAATTGTATCAGTGGACATAGTATACTCATGTTTTACGAGTAATGGTAATGCAATTTATGAATCCATTCAATAGACCAAATTTTCATAATAAAAATGTTAAACATTATGCGTACACTAGTATAATTTCAACTCTTACCAATTTTGAAAAACAGTAAAATGTATGCCGTTCATCTTAATATAATATAGCTTAGGTAAATAATCATTTTATCCCTTCAACATTTTTTTAAGATTTCAATATCATTCTTAATTTTTACTCCTTCTATTTAAATCTTATAACTTTAAAAATAAGTCAATGGAGCCTAACTCTTTATTTTAAGTGAGAACAGTTGAAAGTTACTTTTATTTTGACCCTTTAACTATATTCAACCTTACTTTATTCTCTTGAAACAAGAATCCTTACATTTTCACTCCTAAAAAATTAGAATTTAATTTTTTACAATGTTGGTTTTATATTGGCTTACTCTTAAAAATTAGACAACTTAAATAGAAAAAAATCAAAGCAAAAGAATAATATTGAAATCTTAGACATAATTAAGGGGGCATAATCATACTCTATCTGAATCAAAGTGGTTGCAAATAACTTTAGTCTTGTCCATTGTTAAGGCTAATTTTGTTTCCAATGAGAAGATAATTTTATATTCTTAACCTATATACTTTTTAATTATTTTGAACTTATTGACTTGCAAAAGAAATTAAAAAAAAAGACCTCTTAAGTTATATACCATGGAGAGCATGACACAGAGATACTTAGGCCCATTTAGAAACAGATTTTTTAATTAAATAAGCTGCTTAAAAAAAGTATAAAAAATAAGTTGACTTAAAAAAAGTTTGATTGAGGTGTTTGGTACTAACTTAAAGTTTTTTTTGGCTTTTTAAGACAATTGTTATAAATAAATTAGATGCCATATTCGTGACGTTCTGTAAAACTAAACAAAGTTTTAATATTAATTATGGTAGCGTATTAATTATTTAAAATTTACAGAATTTCCATTACAGTAGAATAAGTAAAAAAAGCTTCAAAATTTTTACTTTTTGCTTTTTTGCTTGTTAGCCTAAAAAAGGAAAAAAAAAACCAACTTAGTATAAACTAAAAAAAATTGTTACCAAACACTAAATACTTATTTTAAGCAAAAAATTAAAAAACCACACTAAATAATCTGTTTTCAACCGAGCTCTTACAATTCCCTCACATTTTAGACAAGATTCATACGTAACGTCTTTATACAATATTGGATATAAACTTTATATTATTTTGGAAGATAGCGAATAAAATCTTCTTTGGGTAAATTACTCGGGTAGTCCTCGCATTTTTGGCCAAATCTCGATTTGGTCCTTATAATTTCAATTGCAATAAAAATAACCTTTATATTTGAAATTAGTAGCTAATAAGTCCAATAGAAAACTGACAGTAGCAAGGAAAATAGATGGAAAACAATCACGTGCGCTGCACATGCCACTCTTCAAGGACATAATGGTAAAAACACCCATTTCCCCTCTCTCTCTCGTCTCTATCTCCACTTTCCCAACCTTTGTAGAGCCGGCCCGGACTATCCCTCTCTCTCTCTCTACTCCCATTCTTCTCACGGCAAACTATCTTGACCGGCGTGAGAATAGAATTTCACCCAGATTGAAAGGTTTGGCTATGAAGATGAGGTACAATCATTGCACCGAAGGCAAACCAACCACCACAGATGGTGAAACCATGGAAAGGCTCTGTTACAGATACACATGAGGTGTTAAATATGGGGGTTCTAATGGGTGATGTGGCCATTGATAGGTGATGGGTCAAAGAGAGAGAAAGGTGGAGCAAAGGTTGGGAATTTCACTAATGATGTGGGGAGGGGGGTTTGATGTGGTAGCAGTGGTG
>CM065388.1:38852500-38857500 GCA_033060915.1 Euryodendron excelsum
TTTGGCTGCAAAGGGCCACTTGGTCATCTTACCTTCCAAGTATGATTCACAGACTGGCAGTGCCTCCACTTTTAATAAACCTAATGGTCCATCCTTAACCAGTCCGAAAATTCGTCTCAGATTCATATGACCTAGGCGTAAGGGCCAAAAATAGGTTTGGTTAATTTCAGAAGGTTGCTTTCTCTTACATGGTACTGTATTAGTGTTATTTAATTCATTTGATTGCAGTATAGGGGAGATATGATTAACAATATAAAGACCATCTGCTAATGTACCAGAACAGATAAAACGTTTATTTAACTTAATAACCACAGAGTTACTAAAATAAACGGAATATCCATTGTCAACCAATCTAGAAACTAAAATCAAATTCCTTCTAATGGAAGGTATATAAAGAGAGTCTTTTAATACTAAAATCCTATCTCTACCAAAAGAAATACTAATATCTCCTACTGCAACTGCTGACACTCTGGTGTCGTCTCCCAAAAAGATGTAAATCTCTTCATTACTTAGCTGGCGTGTTTGGTGGAACCCTTGCAAAGAATTGCATATATGATTAGTGGCTCCCGTACCTACACACCATGTACCAGTAGATAACACCACTAAACATGTTTTAACTACTAGTGAATGAGATTTACCTTTGTTGTTCTATTTGGCTAGATAAACTGGACATTGCAACTTCCAGTGCCCCGACTGCTTGCAGACAAAACACTTGCCCTTGGGTTTTTTCACTCCTCCATGAGACCCATGCAGTGCTTGAGGAGCTACTTTCTATTTCTAACCCTTTTTCTGCTTCTTCTTGTCTTTCGGTTTAGAAGTAGAACCTTTCTCAGTAACAAGAGCAACAACTGGTTTCTTGATGAGGCCCTCAGCTGCTTGAAACTCTTAAGAAGCTCTGCCATTGAATAAGATAACTTATTCATGTTGTAGTTTAGGAAGAACTACTTAAAGGAATCGGGCAACGACTGGAGAATGATATCAACTTGGGTTTCCCCCATCGATTTCAGCTCTAAGGATCTCTAGTTCATTCAGAAGACTCATTATCTTCATAACATGATCCCTTACTGGGGTCCCTTCAACCATAGTCGTGTTCATTAGGTCTCTCATGGCAACTAGCCTAGCAGCACGATTCTGATCCCCAAATATGTCTTTGAGGCTCTTCATCATGTCATAGGCAGTAGGCATAGCCTGATGCTGATGTTGCAGAACATTCGACATAGATGCCAAAATGTAACACCGTGACATCTCATCAGCCTTTACCCATTTCTAGTAAGCTTGGGTTTCCTCATCAATTGCTCTCTCACCAAGTACCGGTGGACAGACCTCAGTGAGCACAAACTTGTACTGTTCAGCAGTTAGCACAATATCCAAATTCCTTTTCCAGTCAATATAATTTGGTCTAATCGGTTTGTTTTCTTTGAGAATAACAGCAAGTGGATTGAAAGCCATTTTAATCCTAAGAATCACATATTATAACAAAATATGATGAGCAATAATAAACTTAGAATTCAATCATTAAAATATGGTTCCCTCTACCAATATTTTAAAAGAATCTGCCAGCAGCCTAGTATACCGTGAATAGCATGCCTCGATGGGAAGTCATCTACTATTTAACATTTATCTAGACAGGTGAATACCTATTAACTTTACTATCTAGGCAAGTGACTATGCCAAGTAAAATTAAATAGCTGACTTAGCTTTAGTCCTATAAATAATAGCAGTGATTCAGATGGTAAGGATACTATTATTTATAGCTAAGTGTATACCATCACTAAACTCTAGATCTATTGTTTAGTAGTGAGTTGCTCAGATGAAGAGTTAACTTAATACTAACAACTACTAGTGTTTATACTTAGTGAGTCCGTAACTTATTCCATCCGATAGGGAGGATGGCACTAAAACCAACACATAGAATAAATTACTTCACTTATAAACTAGTGATGCAGACCATTGGATTTATTTGTAATAAATTCCCTCACCCACTTAGATATTTAATACATGAGGGATTTCATGTGTTTAATTATCTGATAAATATAATATTTCAATATTGGTGACTCATATATGTGCAACAAATAAAATTTTAAATTCCCTTAATTTAAAAACTAATATTTAAATTAAAGCATGGAAATTAATTTTATTTTCTAGTTGAACACATATAAACCAAAATTGAAATTTTAAATTTATATAATTAAAACACAACTTAAAGGTCACTTATCTTTTATCCATTATCCATGTTCTCCCATGTTAATAACATAACAACAAGAACATAAAAGATAATAATCATTGACAAACAAGATAAGCAAGATATAATCAAGATCCTGGCTATTATAGTCAAGAAATCACTCCAAGGTGATGAGGAGTCCAACCGCGGTATGATATTACCAAGAATCCTTGTTTGCCACTTCGTTGAGTTACGAGGGTTCGGGGGCAGCGCCCCTGATGACGGGGATCGACCTGCCCGATCAAGTCGCGGGGATCCTCACGTTCTTAGGACTGTTCCTCATGTCTTTAGGGTTTTTTCAGTTTTCTGCCTTAGTTTCCTTGCGCCGCTACTGTTCCTCCATCTTCTTTGATTACAACAGATCATATTCTCCATAACAATGGAGTTACAGAATACAAGGAATCAAAGTCTCCAAAAACAAAGGAGTTCCAGAATACAATAAATCAAAATCTCCAAAACAGTGGAGTTCCCATGCTTCGAAAAAAAATTATTACATCTGATTCTATGCCCCCTTAAATCGGAGTTCAGAATCTAAGAATCATGTAAAAATCACAATCACATAGCATACATTCATGTGACCATAATAACCAGTAGAACGCTGCAAAACAGAGGTTAGCACAAATCCACGTTCTACCCTAAACATGCAAGGAACCGATTTTCGGAGAACATGGTAGGTATTATACATATATAGTATCAACCAAGGCTCTGATACCAGTTGTTGGGGACTACAGAATTTCTCACGATTTGGCTATAGTGTATAGCCATACTACCAAGATTATGATCTGATTAGCATAGCCTAATCTACGTTATTAGAATCATATCTTCGAGATCTCTCTGGTTTGATCCCGGATAACAAGAATCAGCACTAAGCACGAAGCAACCGCTCGAACTTAACCTTCAGACTTCTGCTGTATTCCTCGTTGTCGTGCCCAGATTTTTTGCACTCGAGAAATACTCACATAAGCAGGAAAAATACTGTACTCTCTCGTTAGAACTCACCCTCCTAGAAGAATGAGTGTGACTAGGATTGAATTGAAAACAGATTTGAACAAAGGGCTTTTGAAAAAGATTTGGAGTCACCATCTAACTTGATTAAGGTGAGTTAGGTCACCTAAAAACTAAGCATAATTCGAAAACTATACTTAGGGTTTTTGAAAAAGGTTTTTAAAAATACCACCTCAAGAGAGGGTTTTTAAGAAAAACAGGTTGTTTGGCAACCTTTGGAAAACATTTAGCCATTTTTTGAAAAATAACTCCTTTTTGGTCTTTGAAATCAGTGATTCTAGGTTCGGAGGTTGGTTACGTGTAGGGAAGACGCACTAAGCCATCATCTTACCCCGCCCTTTCGTTACCTACATGTCAATCTACCCTAGATTCACCTATGAGAGTCTTCAACCAACATATGTTCAATCCTAACCACTTTGAAAAAGAATGGTTTAAAAGACATGATGCATGAGATGCAAGTGCAAGATAAGAGAGAGTTGGAGAATAGATTTGCAAATAAATTTGAAAAGAAATTGATTTGATTTGGAAGAGACTTGAAATTGGAAAGTTTAGAAATTAGAAATAGAGATTTGAAAATAGAATTTAAAAACAGATTGGAGATTTGAAAAGATTGTGGAATTTGAGATTTGAAAAATGTGGAGGAATTTGAAATTTGAAAGAAGTTGTGACCGCACCCCTAAGGGTTGCCTACGTATCCTTTTGAGGAATCAGGTCAGTCGTAGTTCGGACAAGAGTCCGATTGAAAATAGAAGAGTTGATTTGGAAAAGAGATTGAATTGGAAATTGGATTGAAAGATCGAGAGATTGAACTTTGATTGGAAAATTTGAAAAGACTTGACTTTGGAAAACTTGGTTTTAGGAAACCTAGACTTAGAAACTTAGAAAAGGAGGATTGGACTTGACTTGGAAAGATTTTCAAAAAGAATTGACTCAAATGTTGGACTTGGAAGATTTGGAAAGGTTGGATATAAGAAATGTTCGAATTAGGAAAGGTCCGATTTAGGAAAGTTTCGAATTAGGAAAGTTTCATTTTTGAAAAGTTTTCGAATTAGGAAAGTTTTGAAATTAGGAAAGCTTTGAATTTAGGAAAGTTTTGAATTAAGAAAGTTTCAACTTAGGAAAGTTTTGAAATTAGGAAAGTTTCAACTTAGGAAAGTTTTGAATTCGAAAGGTTTAGAAAACAAGAGAGTTTTGAAAATAAGAAAGTTTTGAGTTTAGAAAGTTTTGAATTTGGAAAACTTCAAATTTGAAAAAATTTGAAGTTTAGAAAGTTTAGGATTTAGAAAGTTTTAGAAGATCTTGAGATTAGGAATGGTTTGAGTTTAGGAAAGATTGGAAAGCATAGATTTGGAGAGTTAAGATTTGGAAAAGGGGTAGAATTAGGAAAGGGTTGAATTAGGAAAGATTTGAAAGTTGAGTTTTAAAATTTAGGAAAGATTTTTATGTTCAAGTTTTGGAAACTTAAGATTTAGGAAAGTGGAGGATTAGGAAGGATTTGAATTAGGAAAGATTTGGATTAGGGAGGGATTGGATTTTGTTTCTGAAAGGGAAGGCTTGACTTTGTTTCTAAAAACGGAGGATAGAATCTAGTTTCCTAAACGGGAAGATTTGATTTGATTTCTTAAAGAGAAGATTGGATTTGGTTTCCTAAAGGGAAGATTGGAATTGGTTTCCTAAAGGGAAAATTGGATTTGGTTTCCTAAAGGGAAGATTGAATTTGGCATGAATTTGGGAAGGGGACTTTTAGAAAGCCTAGATTTGGAATGCTATAGCT
>CM065388.1:38862500-39022500 GCA_033060915.1 Euryodendron excelsum
AACAAGAAAGATCCTAATCCATTGAAATAACTAACCGAGGAGCTCCACATTCAATTTCAGCATTTTTTATAAACATAAAAAGCAGCACAGCTCCACAAAGAGCAACTATGGCATATTAATTTTTTGTTAAGAAGATCTTGGATTTCTTTTTTGCAATATTCAAAAAGTTTGTGGTTCATTTGGATGGGACGAGCTTTGTTAGGGATTTGTTTTTCAGATAAGTCGAAAAAAATAAGGTAAGGTAACTACATGTTTGTGTCAACACCAAAAAGCATTGGGTAAATCAGAACATACCTCTTGTTGTAATTTAGTTAAAAATTTATTGATAGCTAATTGTACAGTTCCATCTTGTAAAGTGTGTTCGATTTGTTTGTAAGTTTTTTTTTTCTTTGAGAAATAATAAATGTTTTTCTTTATAAATGATAAGATTAATAGTATGATAAGAAATGACAAGATTTTTAAGAGTATTTAGGTCTTTGGTATGAGGAGGTTAGACAAAAGGAAATGTAACTTTCTTATTTTTAAGGATAGGATGAATACCTTCGGTGGTAACTCAAAAAGGTTGAAGAAGACTGAGAAAATGAGTGCCTAAGGTGACTTCTCAAGAGAGATTTTTTACAAGAACAAAAGAAGTTTTGAGACAAATATTGTTATTGCAAATATAAGCATTGGAAAGTTTATGTTGTATTTGAAGGGAGTGCCTCCAACAGCAGAAAGACGTTCTCTAGTTTTTTTCAAAATATTTGGTTAGGATCAAGCCTTCTTGTATACAATTTAGGTCAGCTCCAAAATCAAAAACAGCAATGGTTTCAAAATGAGATTCTTTGCTAACAACAACAGTAATATTGACAGTCCATTTTTTATAAGAAATTGAGAAAGTAAGAAAATATATTGAGAATCAATTTTGGTAGGAACAGAGGTATTAGGAGAATAATGTTGAAGAAGTAAAACCTGATTTTTGAGATTGTCAAGATTAATTTTAGAAATATTGTGTTTGAGTTTTAAATCTCTTAATTCCCTTTTGACTAAGTTGATATCAGTTTGTAAATTTTGGATAGTAAGAGTGGAAGGTTTTGGAGGTTAATCAAAATGTTTGAGAATGTTATTAAAATTATAAGGATTATTAAGAAGTAAATTATCTTGTTGGGGTTTTTTTTACAAATGTTAGGCTTTATTTAAGTTGGAGTAACTAATTCTTTTAGACTTGTGGATCCATAATTTTATCTATGACATCAATAACTATGACTATGAAATCAAAATTGTTTCACTTTATATATATATATTATAATATATATCTTTTAATTTATATATATTATATTATACCTTATAATATATTATATTATATATATATATATATATCTTTACAGGAGGGAGAGCATGTGCGCGGCCGGCACGGAAGAAAAGGAGAAAAGGAGAAAAGGAGAGAATAAGAAGAAAAGAAGAAAAAAAAAAAAAAAAGGAGGGAAAGGAGGAAAGAAGAAAAAAATATAAAAATAAATAAAACAAAGATGCTCTTCTCGGCTATAAAAAGAGAAGAGAGTAGAGGGAAAAGAGTAGAGAGAGAAGATAGCTGAGGAGAGGAGAGCAGAAGGGAAGATGTTGATTCTTCCTTCACAGTTAGTTAGTTTGTTAGTAGCTGCTCAGCCAATTAATTTTTTAGTCTTAGCTTTGTCGTTATACTGTTGTAATAAATATTTTTATTTATGAAATTATTTTTCAAGTCTTGTCTTTTTAATACTATGAGTAGCTAGTTTTATTCTTAGAGCCAATTGTGAAGATCATCTGAAAATCTTAGAATATCAACGGAGGTAATTGAGTGTTCATTATTTTATCTTTAAAATCTTTCAATTCTTGGTAATTAAATTATAGATCTTTGAGAAAACTTAGATTCTTGACTAAGTTTGGTAATTTCTATGCACAAATCTTAGTTTGATATAATTATTACACAAATCGATGGTATGAATTTATGGCTTTAATTTTATTATTCTAGATTTAATTATTGTTGAATTTTTGTTCTAATAGCTTAATCTTTTGAATTAAAGGCTTAAGACGAAGTTAATGATTTGCATTACAAATCCTCCGCTGTAATTTCAGGTGAATCAAGAGATCGGATCAATTGGATCCAAGATTATTTTATTTAATTGAATTAAAGTCTCGTTCTATAACCATCAATCCTCACAAATTAAACCATTTTGCTTTAGTTACCATTTTTTGCAATATTATCCAATTTTCATTGGTACTTTTCAAGATTAAATTTAAACAAGTTAGCTTAGGTTCTAACTAAAGCCATTGTAATACTACAATGTCTAGCATGGCTTAATGGGTATCTAATATTTTACCTTGGGTGAATTTTAGCACCTAACTTTGCTTGTTTTGATAATGTTCCCCGTGGATCGACTCCAGTCTTATCAGAATTTATTTACTACTTTGTCGCACCTGCACTTGGGTATTAATAGATTGTCATATCTTGGGTGTAGGCAAGTATTTTGGTGCCTTTGCTGGGGAACTACTTTAATAAAATCATGCAAAAAAATATAAAAAGTCAAAAAATAAAAATAAAAATAAAAAAATTCAAAAATTATAATAAAAACTTAAAATTAAAAAATTAAAAAAATAATAATACCTTTGCGAATTTAAAAACAATTTATTGCTTCTCTACCTTGACGAAGGAATTAGAAAGTGTATACCAATTGATCAATGGTCTATGCTCACTTATTATTTCATGTTATTGCTAACTTGTATATTTGTATATATTTAGTTTTTTTACTTTTAGTTTTTTTATTTTATTTTTGTGGTTAATCTCTTTGGTTAGCATACTCACCTACCATTGAACAAAGCCAGTCACGTTGGTTATCATATTTTCTATTTTTATTTTTCATCTAACTTACTAACTTATTTAATATTTTCTTTTATTTAGTAGATAACTAACATTGGTTACCATTCTAATATTTTATTTTCTGCACTTTATTTCACATCTTTTTTTTTTTTTTTTTTTTGTGGTTTACCTTTCGAGTTAATTCCCGCCTATTTAGGTCAGCGTCGCTCGATATGGTGACCATATAGCTTTATATATATATATATTATTTTTTATTTGATTATTATGGATAATCTTATTTCGAGTTAATTCACAATTTATTTAGGTCGGCGCCGCTCGATATAGTGACCATATAGCTTTATATATATATATATATATATATATTTTTTTTTTTTATTTGATTATTATGGATAATCTTATTTCGAGTTGATTTACCGCCTATTTAGGTCAGCGCTGCTCATTAAGGTTACCATAACGTTGTTACCAACCTATCTAATATTATTTTCATTTGTTATTTTTGTGTAGGTATTTTTCTTTTTTCTCTTTTTAGTGTTTTTTCGTATTGATGTTTTGGGAAGGATTAATTTATGTCTTCATAGGTTATGTATACTTTTATGAAAAACTTCATTAGGGATGTGCATGGATAATTGGTGAGCATTGACTCTTTTAGTGATCTTTCTTCCATCTTCCATACTCTTTTCCCATTTAGGACTCTTGTACCAAACATTCAATTAGTTCACCAAGATCCTAGTTCTATCCTAATGGTGGAAGAATTTGATCATCAATCACCTGTGAATCCCAACCTGTCAAATCCAAATAATGTACCTAAAGGTGAGAGTTTACATGGAAATCCTCCCCATAGATCTCTTAGAGATTATCTGAATTCGCTAGGCAAGCGCATACCTCTTGTATCATTCTTCCTGCGCATCAGATCACAATGACTTTAAGGCCACTGTTGAATTGATTCTATGGTTTTGATTTTAAAAAACCATATCAGCACAAAAAAAGATTTTGAGGACATATGCTCTATGTTCTTCGATAATTCTTACTCAAGGGAAGTTGTACTTTGGAAACTCTTCCCGTTTTCTCTCAAAGACAAGGCCAAGACATAGTTCAATTCATTGATGCCTAGATCTATTCATTCTTGACAAGATCCTCAGACAAAATTCTTAGAAAAGTTCTTCCTTGAGCATAAAACTGAGGCAATTTGTCACCAAATCTCTCAATTTGCCCCTGTATCTAGTAAATCATTCTTTCAATGTTGGGAGAGATTCAAAAATTTATTGAGTGTTGTCACTTCATGGTTTCACCTATTGGTATATCATAAATACTTTCTATGCATCATTGACACCACAACTGAAACAATTTGTTAAGTCTATATGCGCAGGGACTTTGTATGACAAAAATCCATCTAAAGCATATGACTTCTTTGATTACTTAGCAAATTTGGCTAGAGATTGGGCCATAACTGGGACCCAAAATCATAAGTCTAAGCATAGGGTAACATTTCAGCTTAATCAAGTGGATGATTTGAATGTCAGAATAGCTGCACTGACTCGAAAGTTAGAAGCCATAGAAACCAGTAAGGGCAATGTTGTGAATAATGAGTCTCCCAAGGAAGAGAGTTGTTTAATGTGTGGTACAACGTACCATAAAACTGCTGCATGCCCAATTATACCAGGTTTCAAGGAAGCCTTGCATGGCCAAGCCAATACGGTTGGCCAATATTGGGGTACATATAGTGATTAACGAGTTGGGGGAACCTTTTCTTGAACATATATAACCCTGGATAGCGAAATCACCCAAACTTTGGGTGGAGAAATGAGGGTCTTTCGAATCCTCAAGCATTCCAAGAAGGGCCTCAAAACCCTCAACCTTTCCAATCCCAACTTATTCAAGCTCAACAACCCATGCCTTTCCAATCCCAATCTAATATATATTAATCCCCTCATAGGAGACCTTTGAAAGATAATGTTCATCAATTAACAAATGGTATGAGAGGAGTCAACAATAAGGTGGATAGATATGATAGGTGTTAGACCAACACACTAGGATGTTGGAGGACATAGCAAAGCAAATGTCTAACTTGACACAAGCTTTGATTCAACAAGTATCGGGGAGATTTCCATCTCAACCGTAACCAAACCCAAATCCCACAAAGCAAGTAAACATGACCAAAGCTAGGACTGATCCTCAATCTAGTCATAAACAAGTCCAATCCATCACAACCTTGAGGAGCGAAAAAATCATTGATAAAACTATTTTACCTACAAAGAAAACTCTTAAGGTTAGTGATGAAAAGAATGGAGATGTGAGAGAACAAGAACAAGAAAAAGAAAAAGATGAGAGTGAGAATGATAAAAAAAAAAAGTTGAGCTAGTTTTAGAACCGCTAGATCATTTGAAGATGAGGGCATTGATGTTATGAAATATACCTCATTTTCTCATAAATTGGCCAAACCAAAACATGAGCTTCCGAATTCTGAAATTTATGAAGTGTTTAAACAAGTCAAGATCAACATTCCAATATTAGATGTCATTAAGGAAATTCCCTTATATGTTAAGTTCTTGAAGAACTTGTGTATTGTAAAAAGGATGTTGCATGTTAAATAAACAGCTTTTATGAATGAAATCCAGAGTGCAATTTTGTAATGTATGTCCCCATCGAAGTATAAGGACCCCGGTTGTCCTACTATTTCATGTACAATATGGAGAAATAAGATAGATTGAGGCCTTTTTAATCTAGGAGCAAGTGTCAATCTACATTCTTATTCAATTTATCAACAACTCGGATTAAGTGGGTTGCGCCTTACACATGTTACCTTGCAACTAGTTTACATGTCTATTAAAGTTTCTAGGGGTATTGTGGAGGATGTTCTTATTCAAATAGATAAGTTTTACTATCTAGTAGATTTCATTGTGTTAGAAACACAACCGGTTGAGAGCATTAGTGCTCATTCCTAAATTCTTATTATCTTAGGACGACCATTCCTAACTGCGTGTAATACCGTAATTCATTGTAGGAATGAGCTGATAAAGTTGTCATTTGAGAATATGACTATTGAGATGAATATCTTTTCAGTTGGAAAATAACCGACAGAGTATGAGGACATCAAAGAAGTAAACTACATTGAGTCTATTGTGCAAGAATACATTGAGAGTGAATTTTTTGAGGATCCTATTAAAAAAGCTCTTGTTTCGAGCAAGCCACATGACCGGTTAGATGTGACCATGTCAAGTCTAGGGACACAATTCCTAGAATGATAGAGAGAGAACAATGTATGCAAGTGGGTCACTGGACCCCATCATTTGAGCCTCTAATTCCTATTGCATAAAGCATGTCCCTTTTGAACAAAAAGCACCCACTCCAGAGAGAAAACCTTTACCATCTACATTGAAGTATGTATTCCTTAGTGAAGGTGAATCTTATCATATTTTTATATCCTCTAACCTGTCTAAAAGCCAAGAGAAGAGCCTTATAAAAGTGCTAAAGAATCATAGAAAAACCTTAAGTTGGACCATTGCAAACCTTCACGGTATTAGTTCTCTTGTATGCACACATCGCATATATCTTGAGGAAGAGACTAAATCGATGCGTCAAATGCAAAGGCGGTCAAATCCTAACATGAAAAAAGTTATAAGAGGAGAAGTACTGAAACTTCTCGATGTGGGTATCATATACCCCATCTCTAATTCAAAGTGGGTTAGTCCAACCCAAATTTTTCCTAAAAAATATGGAGTCACAGTAATTCAAATGAAAAAAAATGAATTAGTGGCCACTAGGATTCAAACTGGATGGCGTATGTGTATTGACTACCGTTGACTGAATGTTGTTACTAGAAAAGACCACTTTCCACTCTCATTCTTGGACCAAGTCTTAGAACAAGTGACAGGATAGGCCTTTTATTGTTTTCTAAATGGGTACTTCGGGTACAATCAAATTAAAATTGCCCTAGAAGATCAAGATAAAACGACATGTCCTTTTGATACTTGTGGTTACAAAAGAATGTCATTTGGCTTGTGCAATGCACTGGCTGTTGGAAATTTATACTAAAAGACATGCTTTGTGTAATGGCTTTAGTATTTATTAATAAATTAGTTATTCCATTTTAATGAGAATCTATATGAGCAATGTTTACATTGCGTTATTTAATAATTGTGCATACGTGTCTCTTATTCTATATAGTAGATGATTTAGTGTGTAGAGTACAGCTTACACACGGAAGATCAGATCATCGGTTCTTATAGAATATAAGCTTATTGTTCACAGTCTTAGATTGAAATGGACACACCATCAGTAGGATTGTAGTACAAGGTTTTAATAGGTTTGTCTTGACTATGGGGAATGGTATAATTCTAACTCCTTGCACTAGTACACTTTGTGTGTATTGAATAGAACCGTGTTGAGGTAATTGTTTTTATACTGACTATATAAAACAATTAATACCTCATGATTATTATGAGTGCTTATACTCTTAATCCTAATATAATAAATAGACACGTGCATGTAGTGTTTATTGTTTTGATTCGCAAAAGAGTGAGATTCCTTGTGGGTCAATAAACTCAGTGAGTTGGACAATAACATTACGTGCATAGTGAATATTTATTATTGATGGAATCCACATCCCCGTATAGGGATTGATGATACCCCCTTGAGGAAGCTTATAAGTTTTGATTATGTCAAACCCTGCAGGTGGATTATGAATCCGATATATCAAATAAGTTAAATAGAAGGTCTCAAGGAATTAAATAAGTCTATTAAATTTAATTGTCAGTAATTTAATTTAATAGACGGGTATCTATAATCTTAACGTGGGGAGACAAATAAGCATTTAATAATATGGAGCTCGAAATATAATTTCTAGTATAACAGGGAGTGCAATTATAATTCGTTAGTGGTATAAATTATAATTTACGTAAATAAGGATTAATCCTGGTTGGATTAGGAGTCCTTATTTGCGAAGAAAGCTCTAGTTATACTAATCCTATGGTCCCTGTTGTAGCCTATATATATATATATATATATATACGCATTCTAAGAGCTGCTAGGGGTTACACTATACACATAATTGAGAGATACACATTTTTGTGAAGAAGAGAAACCCTAGCAGCGGCGAGCCCACTCTCTATAGAGCAAGGCGTGTATGAGGAATATAGCAGAAGTCCGAAGATTGAGTTCGAGCTGTTACTTCGTGCTTAGTGCTAATTCTTATTATTCGGGATCAAACCAAAGAGATCTCGAAGGTACGATTCTAATCACGTAGATTAGGCTATGTTAATCAGATCAGAATTTTTGGTAGTATGCGTATACACTATAGCCAGGTCGTGGGAAATTTCGCAGTCTCCAACAACGACAACCTTCCAAAGGTGCATGATGAGTATCTTTAGTGATATAGTGGAGAGATTCTTTAATGTTTTCATGGATGAATTTTGTATGTACAAAGATACCTATGAGAGTTATTTGGAACACCTCGAGAAGGTGTTAGAAAGATGTGAGGAGAGTAACATTGTCCTAAACTGGGAAAAATGTCACTTTATGGTGACAAAAGGTATAATGCTTCAGCATATCGTGTCTAGCAAGGGGATTAAGGTAGATAAAACCAAAATTGAATTGATCTAGAAACTACCTACTCCTAGAACTGTGAAAGACATTTGATCTTTCCTTAGGTATGTTGGTTTCCACCGACGATTCATAGCAGGATTTAATGCAATCTCTCGTCCAATGTGTCATCTATTGTCAAAAGACGTTTCATTTGAATGGACGTCTGAATGCCAAGTAGCTTTCGACAAGCTTAAAGAACTGTTGACAACTGCACCTATCATTCAGTTACCCAATTGGTCATCACCTTTCGAGTTGATGTGTGATGCTATTGATTATACTATAGGAGCAATTTTGGGGTAGAGAGTGGACAAGAAACCCTATGTTATCTGTTATGCAAGCAAAACCTTGAATGAAGCCTAATTGAACTATAGCACAACTAAAAAGGAACTCATTGCTGTCATTTTTGCATTAGATAAATTTTAGTCATACTTGGTGGGGACATTAGTCATCATATATATTGACCATTATGCACTAAAGTACTTGATTACCAAGGCTAATGCAAAGCCACACCTCATCCGTTGAATTCTTTTGTTACAAGAGTTCTACATTGAAATTCGAGATAAGAAAGGGGTAGGAAATGTAGTTGCTGACCATTTGTCATGGCTCCTTACTGATAGGGAAGCCAAAGATACTCTCCCTATCAATGAGTATTTTTCGAATGAGTGTCTTTTCCAAATCCAAGCACTTTCTCAAGTAACTATTCCATGGTTTCGCTGATATAGCCAACTTTGTAGCTACTTGCAAGATATCGTCACACTGGTCTTACTTAGATAAATGAAAATTCTTCAAAAATGTGAGGTATTTCTTCTGGGATGATCCATACTTGTTCAAGTATTGTCCTGATCAGATAATTCATCAGTGTATCCCCAATAATGAGTTTCAATCTGTCAGGGAGTTCTCTCACTCCGATGCTTGTGATGGGCACTTTAGTTTGAAAAAGACGATTACAAAGATTCTGTAATCTAGCTTATATTGACCCACCATATTTCATGATGTTCATACTTTTTGCACATCATGTGATAGGTGTCAACAACTAGGAAGTCTGCCTAGAAGGCACATGATGCCCTTCAACCTCATTCTTACTCTTGAGATATTTGATTGTTGGGGTATTGATTTCATGGGACTATTCCCTAGTTCGTTTGGATTCCTTTACATTCTTGTAGCCATTAACTATATGTCTAAATGGGTGGAGGCCACGTTGCTTTTCGCACCAATGATTACCGCGGTGTGGTCAAGTGCTTATTGCTTTTCGCTTTGGTATGCCTTGTGCTGTCATTAGTGATGGTGACACTCATTTTTGTAATAAATCTGTTAGAATGTTAATGCAAAAATATAGGGTCATTCACAAAGTTAGTATAGCTTATCATCTCCAAACTAGGGGCAAAATTGAGTTAGCTAATCGAGAGATTAAGTACATTCTTAAGAAAACTGTTAATCCTAACAATAAGGATTGATCCTTAAGGTTGGTGAATACACTCTGGGCTTATAGAACTACTTGCAAAACTATGTTAGGTGCATCTCTTTATAGGCTGGTGTATGGAAAATCATGTCACCTTCCGGTGAAAATTGAGCACAAAGCCTATTAGGCCATTCACCAATTTAATGAGAACATAGATGTGGTCGGCCAAACTAGGAAATTACAAATCAATGAACTTGAGGAACTCCGAAATGTTGCCTATGAGAATGTAAAGATCTCTAAGGTCAAGATAAAAACATTTCATAACCAACACATCCTTTGTAAGTCTTTTTATGTCGATCAAAAAGTATTGCTTTACAAATTCTAGTTACACTTGTTTTCAGGCAAATTGAAGAGTAAGTGGTCTGGACCTTATCTGGTAAGAGATGTGTCACCACATGGAATGGTAGAAATTGAGAATTCCAGCAATGGAAATGTTTTTAAAGTCAATGGACAAAAACTAAAGCCCGACTTGGAGAACTTTGTAAGTTTGATTGAAAGTGTGGATCTTATAGATCCACCATTACTTGAGTAAAAGCAACACCCAATCAGTTTATACAGTTAGTTTAGTCTATTTATTTGATTTGGTAATTAGTTTATCTTTAATTGAAGGGAAGAGACCTTTCTTCCGGCCCATGTTTGTCTCCCACCTTTTCCCGTTCGTTTTCGCCTCACGGTCGTGGCGGTTATCTCGTTTGGGGGGAGGGTCATGTTCCTTTTTCTGTTATTTGGTTCATCATTGTATGTTATTTATTTTGATTTTTACTTTTGTCTTTGTGACCAACAGACGTTAAAGAACTGGATGGTTATGGCTTTGCATATAGATGGTAAAATGCTTGCATTTACGTGTTGTGTTAATCTGATCCTTCCACTCAGTGTCAGTGGCGAAATAATTCGTCGTGCAAGATTGGTGAGAAGAGTTGAGCTCCAAAAGAAACAATCTCAACCCCTTACTAGTCGCAGTACTCTAGCCTATAAGAGAAGAGTAAAGAGGCTAAATAGATGTCACTGTTGAGCTAGACACACGTGCGTAAACAAACATTGCAAAGGGAGCAACCGATTAATGTTAGGGAATCAAATGATTTACTTAGACATTATTAGGAGTAGTGTAAATGCTGAGGCATTGATACGCCTGAGTTTCACTAGAACTGTAGACTACCTTGATTTGAATGTTAAAAGTTTAGCTCGACTTTGTCATGCCTAGCCATTGTGCAATGTGTTTGTGTATTTTTTTTATTTTATAATTACTTGTTTAATTTATCTGTAAATATGTTTTGCAAATTATTTGTGTTTAGTTTTGCAGGTTTTTAAAGTATTTTTCAAAAAAAAAAAAAAAACAACAACAACAACAAAGCGTGCGAACATCAGAAGATCGTGCAAAATATAGTTGGACTCTTATTAATTTGTGTTATTCTCAAGTGATGCAATAAAATTTGTCTATTACCTTGAGATCTTACCAGATGTTTGTATATCTTTTACTGTTTTACACTATCATTGGTGAAATGCAAATGTAGATTTTGAGAATTTGTTGAAACATGTTTTCATTCACCTTAACACAGTTTTTATTTTATTTTTTCTTTTTAATACAATTGCAAGATTTTATCTTAACACATAAAAAGAGGCTATTTTACATCACTTATTATCATCTCATGATAAATTTAGTATTGTTACATATTGTATAGTATCATCCTTACAAAGTAGAGATTATTCACCAAGTGAGCTTTAAAGCTAATCACGCCTTTTGGAATGTTTACATTTACTCTTAATAAATTTCTTTCACATCACTTTATCAATAGTTCTATTATATTTGTATTTAACTTGATTGTTTTAATTGTTTAGGTAATTGAATATGTTAAATTCTTATAACCTTGAGCTGTTATGTACTTTCAAAAATCGAGATCATTTTTAAATATTTGGGCCACAAATTTATTTGTTAATATAATTCCCTTTGAATCATTTTTAGGCCTATTTCTTTATCTCTTGCTACATATATTATTGCTAAAGTTCTGTCCCAAATACGAAAATACAAGTATCTTCACTTGTGCAAATTGAATTGATAAAGAGGGTAATCTATTTGCAATATGAAAAAAATAATTTAGCAATGAAGGAAAGAAAAGAAAAAAAAAGAAAAGAAAAGGGAAGTACGAAGGAGAGAAAAAAAAGAATAAGAGGTTGGTTGTTGAAAAAAAGAACTTATCTAATCAAATGAAATAGAAAAATTGAAGGTATGTATTCATTAATCAATTCATGGCTTGATCACACATGTTTTGAGCCTTTTATCCTTTCTTTCTCCTTACTTTATACCTTATGGCCAAATGACAACCTGAACAATGTCTTCAAAGATTTAATGTGTACATTATTTGTTCATTCATTTCATAGAAAGTTCACTTATCAGTTATTTGTATGTTAAAATATTGAGTATTCTTTCATGAAACTATGCCAAGTCATCTCTCATTTTCTATATTCACGTCATTTTCTTTATGGTTGTTAGTTTAATTTTTCTTTACATTTATTCTTTTACAAAAACAACTGGTGTAAGATGTCCATGTTCTTTCTTTCTAAGAGAATATCCAGTGAGGTTAAATCAAAACTTAAAGTATGTATATGTGTTTTTATGTTGTAATATTTTTCTTATCATGTAATGATCACACACACACACACACACACACACACACAAAGCCTCTCATATATTATTTTAAAACATTATCTTACTTGTGTATTAATGAGTATGATATACAGAATATACTTTTGTTTTAATACATGTAATATTTTTTCTCATTATCCTCACTTGTACGCTACGTTTTAATATTTGTGAGTAGTATCACCAAAAACCCGTACGAGACACCACTCGTCCACTAGGGATAACATAGAGGTTTAAAAGACTTGGTGCATATGTTAAATGCACTCGTAGTCCCTACGAAAGTGGAACATATCTTTTTAACTTTTAAGTGTGTTTATTTATTTTTCTAGGAATTATTAAAAACTTAATTGAGGGGTGTAATTGTACTCTAAAAAATACAATTAAAGTCCTTAATTGCAGGTTAATATTAATTACTATTTGTGTATTATTTATCATTTTTATATAAATTTAATATTTTTCACGTTTTACAAGACTTGAACAAATTTGAAGATAAAATCAAGCAAAATAAAATAATGTGATGTATATTATTTATATGAGTGAGTGTATATATTTTTATATATATATTATACTTTATATAATATATATATATGTATCTATATCTTTGCAAGAGGAAGCACCGATGTGGTCGACATGGAAGAAAAAGAGAAAACAAGAGAAAAGAAAGAAAAAAAAGAGAGAAAGAAAGAGAAAAGAAGAAAAAAATAAAATAAAAATACTCTTCTCGACTATAAAAAGAGAAGAGAGCAGAAAGGGAAGAGAGTAGAGGAGAGGAGAGCAGAAGGGAAGATGTCGATTCTTCTTTAACAGTTAGTTAGTTTGTTAAAAACTGTTCAGCTAGTTAATTTTTCAATCTTCGTTTTGTCATTATTCTGCAGTAATAAACCTTTTATTCATGAAATTATTTTTCAAGCCAAGTCTTTTTAATACTATGAGTAGCTAGTTTTATTTTTGGAGCCAATTAGAAAAATCAACTAAGCATCTTAGAATATGAACGGAGATAATTGAATCTTCATTGTTTTATCTTTTAAATCTTTCAATTCTTGGTAATTAAATTCTAGATTTTTTAGAAAATTTAGATTCTTGACTAAGTTTAGTAATTTCTATACACAAATTTTAGTTTAGTATAATTATTACACAAATCGATGGTATAAATTTATGAATTTAATTTTATTATTTTAAATTTAATTATTATTGTATTTTTGTTTTAATAGCTTAATCTTTCGAATCAAAGGCTCAAGACAAAACCAACGATTTGAGTTACAAAAACTTTGTTGAAATTCGGGTGAATCAGGTGATCGAATCAATTGAATCCAAGACTATTTTATTTAATTTAATTTAAGTTTAGTTTTACAATCATCAATCCTCACAAATTAAACTATTTTACTTTGGTTACCATTTTCTTCAATAATTGTCCAAATTTCATTAGTACTTTTTAAGGTGAAATTTAAACATGTTGGTTTAGGTTTCAACTGAAGTCATTGTAATACTATAGTGTCTGGTATGATTTAGTGGGTATCTAATATTTTATCGTGAGTAAATTTTAGCACCTAACTTTGCATGTTTTAATAACTGTTAATTGTGGATCGACTTCGGTCTTACCGAAATTTATTTTCTATTTCGCCACACCTGTACTTGAGTGATAATAGATTGCCATATTCTGAGCGTAGTCAATTTATATTCAAAATTATTGACTTTAATTAAATCAAAGCAGAAGTATTAAACAATCAAAGCACGTATTTGTAAAATAAATATAAATCACATATCAAGTCATTACAAAGTATAGAGTTTCATTTTCAACCTTAATATAAAAACTTAATCACTCACAATTTTAATATTTATTAAAAATTAAAAAAATAGAACATAAAACCTAAACACATAAAATAATAAGACTTTAAAAGCTTTAAAGCTCCAAATCTTTATTTCTTTTTTCTTACTTCTTCTCTTCTCTCGCTACTCAGCTGTGCGGCTCTCGGCCCTCCACACTGCACACGTGCACCCCTTATGTATATGCATATATATATATATATATATATATATTTCTTTATATATATACATACATAATTAAATTTTGCTTCACTTTGCACATCTTTTTTTATTGGTTAAGAGCTTCCCTTTTTATTTGATTGTTTTAATAGAATTGTTGAAAATTTTAATTCTTTAAACACTTACTTCTTATTTTCACTAAAATTCTTCTTTTTTACTCTTATATTCAAATCTATAATAAATAATAAATAATAAATTATATAATTAAATTATAAAAATATACAAATTATGTGACTTATTAATTGCATGATAAAGTTATAATATATATATATTGTTTGCATATGTAAAACCAATAATGATGATAAGTATCTGTCGTTTATTAGATCTGGAGGAAATTAGTTAAGGAATCATTATTATTGGTATCATTACCGATATAGCATTAATAAGATCAGTTTTTGGTATTGTATATTTGTGTGTGTTTGCGTGACCATTAATGTTTTTAACAATAAATGATTGTGTTTCTTTTAGTCAGTTTCAACGTGTTCATTTTCTTAAAAAAGAGTCCAATTTTAATATACTATGGGGTAGAGTTTATTTTCCTTTATGGAGTGTAATGGAAATAGAGAAAAAATGAAAATAGAATGGAATGAAATTATTATTCTCATTTCTTTATTTATTTTTCCTTGTTTGTTTGCAAAGTGAAAATAGAATGACCATTCAAATTATGTTTGTTTCAAATGCTATTTGGCTCACTCTTAAGAAGTTGCTTAAAAAATTACTTAAAAAATCACTAATTATAAAGGCAGGTTATAGACTTTACACATTTTTTTTGTAAAAAACTACTTAAAATAACTGCTTTTAAAAATAACTTATACCTTGGAGCTCAAAATAATTTTTAAGCTGGCCGCCCAAACACCCCAAAAGCATAAAACAGAACCAGAAATCCAAACAAGTAGGGTTTAGAGCTAGAGAGCTATTATAACCACAAGAAGACATATCAACGGAGCTGCTGAAAAAGGAGAGCATGAGCAAAACAGACAATTAATACATAAAAATAGCGAAAACTGTAAGAGTGTAGAGCGTGACATCCAAATCCATTGATTAGAAATGTTGGAGAAAATTGCTCGGTGAAGCCAAATGCAGTTCAAGAGGTTGAACTAACAAGAATCCAGAATTTGGTTTATTGGGGGAACCATTTGAGAAATCCGATTTTTATGTCCAACATTCTGGAAAACCATCTTCTCCTACCAAATCAGTCACAACAACTGCATCCTTCTCGCCACCTCCTCCTTCACCACCTTTTTCTATGTTCTAACCTAATGATTTTCCTCATTTGGACTACGAAAATATTCAAAAACATACCAAACATGTCTGGAAAATTCCCAAGCCTACATCCAAAAATCAAGATGGAAGCAGCAAATCCATCACAACTGCAGAAGCATGGATTCAACACCCGAACCTTCTTCGGACTGGGACTGGGACTAGTCTTCAAACAACTGAGGAAATCAGGCCACGGTCTTTTTAAGGGACCGAGGGCTAGAAGAAAGAGATGCAGGATCCACCTGATAGTGAGGGTGTTTGGCCAAAACCAAAAGCAAAGGGGCGTTGAGCACGCATGGGCTACATATCGTAGTAGTAGTAGCAGCAGCAGAAACAATAAGATTGGATTGAGCTGGACTTGACTCCAAATTCGGAGAAATAGAATGAAAACCTGAATACCCTTGTTGGTCCACTTGAGTGGAAGTGCTCAAGGATAATTGAGCAGTGAGCTTGCATAACAAAAGAGCAACATGAGCCTTAACCGTAAGAGCCAAAAAGGAATCAAAAAAGGGGCCAGATTGACAGCCAAAAGCCTCAATATGTGGTACCAAATAAGGTCGGAAATAGGAAATGGCAGTGAGCAACTCATTCGCTCTATTAAACATAGCATGCAGAAAACATTACATATATCTTGCAAAAACAAAATTACTTAAGAAAATAATGGGTCTCAATATTTCCATACCTCCACATTTTTTTCAAATCTAGATACAAAAAATACATTTTTACAACAATGATTTGTACCATATCTGGAGTTGGGGCAGCAAAATACATTTTCAACCTTCCCATGCCATAGAAAAATAGCACATAAACCAGATGCAACAAAAGCCTACACTCATCAACTTTCTTTTTTTCATCCTCGATATTTCATTAATCCTTGCATCTAGCCATTGGAAAAAAAATGGATCTTACAACGGCGACATCAACATAACAGCACCAAGGCCAACAAAATTATTCTACCGACCATAACTTTAGCCTCAGTGAAAAAAATGTGGTTTACTTTCTGTGTAACAATTTAGAGCAGCTGAACCTCTGAAATATGAAGCAATTCAACAAATGCTGAGAGTAGCTTTCGAAGTCAAAATGAAAGTAGCACCAAGTAACAGACTTGTTTCCTCCTAGTTTCAGAGTAAGTCACATTGCTGTGTCGAATTATTTGCTGTCAGAAATAAAATTTATCTCTTGAGGTTCTAGAGCTTCAGAAGTCCTCCAAGACCTGATTTAACAAAAGTATAGTCTCATAATCAGACTGAAATGACAAAAGATGATAATAACAAAAGCAGTATAAGAATTATTGTTGTCCTTATTATTATCAATTTGTTTTAACCTTTAGCTCCATACTGACTCAAGTCAGAAAACCATTTTTCCAATTACTTGGGGGTCGGTTACATGGATCAATTTCCTCCGGTTGACTCTATTTACTAAAAAAACTCCACTTTAATAGAAATACAAATTTCTATTTTACAGAGACAATACCAAAAACAATAAATCCTTGTCCAAATTTAATAATAAATTAAATTAAAGAGACGAATAATCAATTTCCCTTCCCTTGAAAAAGAAGAAAAGTGGACTTTTATTCTCCTCTAAAAGGAATCTCTCTTTATATATTATAGACAAGGACAAGGAATCTATCTTTATATGTTCTACACAATGACATGAAACTATAGCTGTGTAGTTTTCCCACCACCCTCCCTTTTCCTTCCTGAGCTGCATGTTGGGAAACTATAGTTGAAGTACACTGATGCGGAAGCAAGTTATCGGAAAAAATTAAAAAATAATTAAAAAATCACGAAGCAAAATTTTCCAGCTAGCCTACTCTTCCATCAGTCAGAAACCACACATTTTCCAACCTTGAGTCATTTTGCACTCCACCATCTGAGCATATCTCTATATTCAGTGCCTTCTCAACCGATGAAAAATCTAGATGAAGTTTATTCAACAGATTTCTAATCCTTATTTGCAAAGATTCTCCAAAGAGAAGATAAAACAGTTGCGCAATTTAAAATGACTGGATGCTTGTTGTGTGTGTTAGAGAGAGAGAGAGAGTGAGACTGTGAGAAAGGAGAGAGAGAACATCTCAAAAAAGAAAAAATTGAATCAGATAGATAAACAGTGTTGAAGTAAACTTACTCGAGCACTTATTCACTTATTTTGTTTAGCATCCCTCTTTCCTTGAAAATTTCAATATTCAAACCCTCAATAAATCATATGCACTTTAAGAGAATGCAAAATTGTTATTGTTGTGATTAAGAAAAAAGAACACAAGGAGTAATACCCAGAATTTGGTGTGAAATGCATATTAAGTTCTCAATAACTGTTCTAAAAAGTAACTATACCATCATGATGCAAGTTTTCCTAATACAATCCCGCTGAAAATAATAGCACCAAACCATTTATTGGAGACAAACCTGGCAAAACAAAGAAAAAGGGTACAAGCAAATCAAAATTTTCCAGATTAAGTATGCAAACGCGTAACCTACACTTGAACAGAGCTAAACCAAATGCTTGACATTCAAAGCATAAAAACAAGCATTCTGAATAACAATTAGAAAATGTCAAAACTAAAGGATATGAAAATTTGCATGATCCGAACATTTAAGCCCTGTTTAATGTGTTTGGATAACAGCTCACTGATGATTGGAGGGGTCCAAGGACAGGAGATTTGTCTTCCTGATAGCTGCTGGCATCAAGTCTAGATATTAAATTAGTAATGGCTTCAGCAAAAGAAAGAAACAATAACTGGAAAGTTGAAATTGGTGTGTAATAGGGCAGACAGCCCCTAAGGCTGTTGAGTATAGGCAAATAATCCAACCTTCTATTCAGGAAATTTAACTGGCTACAAGTTTTTGAACAAAATAAGCACACTTCCATAGCACTGATGGGTATAAAGGCACTAGAAATATATAAGGATTTTCAAAACGTTTTCGTTATGGATTCCTTTTTGTATATGGGTGGTATCTCCTTGATTCCATCTTTAATGAATTATTATTATTTATCAAAAAAAACCTTTTCATTGTGGAATCCTATATATTTTATGATGAATGTAAATGTAACAATGCAGATACTGGAATCAGTAGAGCAATAACAGGTCCAAGGATCAGAAAAACAGCCCTAGAGATTCAAATTTATAGTGTTACACAATTAAGATGTTGAAACAGCCATATAGAGACGAAACTAAAGGGGGGATGGGGGAATCCTCTATTCTGATTGCTTAAACATGTACAATTAGAACATAAAACTGGGTACAGAAAGAGAGAATCTGTGTCCAACCTCCTAAAATTACGATCTCGGACATTAGAACAGCCTATGGATTAAAATATAAAAAAATATCTACAGCAATGTTCTAGGCGACAGTTTCACAAAATGAACCAATATACAAAATGCATCATCAAATCAGAGCAATTCCACTCCAATACGTCAGCATAAGAAACCAAATGAATTAGATTTAATTTGCTCCAGAAATACCAAGACAAAAACCAGAATTGGGTGGTCAATAATATCTCAAAACTCAACTCTTTGCATATCCAATAGGTGGCCCACAGGCATCAGTTGAGCCGAAAGTATAATCAGCAGAATAAACATTTCAACATCTACCACAGTTAACATGACTACAACTTTTGTCAAGGTAATACCCACTTCCTATTGCAGTCAGCCCGACATGATAGATCAACCGTAAAAATCTGCCATGCTAATTGACCAGACGCAGCTGCTAAGAATGCATAAAATGGCCATCCTGTTCCACCCAAAAAACCATATAGAGAGAGAGAGAGAGAGAGAGAGAGAGAGAGAGAGAGAGAGAGAGAGAGAGAGAGACTATGAGCCAACTCCATTTAACTATAAAATGTACATGAAAGAAAAAGCCTAGTAAATACCTATATTAGCATTGATCCCACTAAGGGCAAGACTACTGATGCATGCTATCCCAAATCCAGTAATCCACTCCTTCGTTGAATCCCCAAACCTCAAGGCTGTAGATTTAACACCCACTTTCAAGTCATCTTCTTTATCCTGCATGCACGGCCATCAATATCTTTTCACATAGCAAAGAGTAAGCCATTTCTCCATAATTACTTGAACCAATATCCTATAGTTTCTGTACCTCAACAGGCTTTGAAAACAGCTGATTGTTCGTGCACACATACACTTAAATGCGCACACATATACATATACGTGTATTGCATGTGTGTTTATTTAAGTGTATTTGGGTGTTTGTGCAAAGGTGTCTGTGTGTGAAATATACATTAATACATAAACCTACTAAAGCATTTCATCCAAGTAAATTGGACACACAGGCACACACCCATAACTACATGCACACGTGGTAACATCTTGATTGCTAACATACACAATATTCAACTTATGCAACACTTTCTTACTATTTTGCATTTTGATGGATGAACTTGAAATGAAAGGGATTTGACGATAAGATGCATAAAAGTACAGGAGGGTTAGCAATTAGTGTTATATTTAAATACTTGAGTAGAAGTGGAAGAAAGATTTTGATCCTTTTCTTATAGAATCATACAAAATTATTGCAAATCCATCCATATAAAGCTTTAAAATCATTACTGAATTTTATTTTTTTGTAAGTAAAAAATCATTATTGAAATCCATAGTTTAATGTTTCATGTCTAAATTGTACTATAAACCTTAAAATGGTTAATGCCAAATCCATTGATTTGAAATTCACAAGTCCAAATGCATTGATAGTGAAAATTTAATATTACCATAAAATTGCGAACGTACAGAAGGTAACACTGTACAACTGGTTCAAAGATGGAAAATATGACAAGTAATTATGACAAGAAGAGCCTCCCAAGCTAGGTGGAAATCTGAGACAGGCACACTTCACATATCTATGTATGTGAAATAGACCCAAATATGTACACGCTCACGCGCACAACCCTACTTAAATCTATTCTCTCTGTACTTGTGTATGTGTTCGCATTGCGACATTGAGAGATATTTAATAAATCTCTTTATCCACAAAGAAATGGGGAAAAAGAAAAAGTAAATATATATATATATATATATATAAGCAGCTCTAGATTCTTTCTTAAAAACAGTCATTTGGTTGGATGAAGTTACCAAAAAAAAACTAGGCAAGTATGCAACTGATTGAAGATTTCAAAAGATAAAGATTTGTACCTGATGTGCATATATTGTGTCATACACAAGTGTCCAAAATACCCCAGAAATGTAAAGTGGCAAGACAACAGCAGGATCAAGACTTCCCTTGACTGCAGACCATCCCAATAATGCTCCCCAGTTGAAAGTTAAACCTAAATAGGCTTGAGGCTGCGCCAACATAGTTGCATTTGATGGATACATTAGTCAATTTCCCCTGAGCTTCTCATAGAAAACAGAAAAAGAGAACATTAGCAAAGAAAGATCTTTAAATACATTACCCAAAATGTCAGCCTCTTCATTAGGGGATAAGAGAAGACTAGCAGCAAGGAGGAAGCCCCCAAAATGCGGCTGTTGCAAAGCACATAGACCACATTAATTTGCAATAATTATCCACGCCATATTAATTTCAAATAATTACCCAATGAATACGACAGACATCACTTAAAAAAAAATTCCCAGTTAAGGTCAAATATATCCATGAGAGTTGATTCAGCAAGACTTATGAAGAAGATGTGGCTCTTTTATTTTTTATTATATATACATACATTTTTTTTTGGGGCGTGTGCATGCATTTCAGAAGGGAAAATTAACGATCAAATTTTGAGTATGTGGTAGTTAACATGCATGAATAGCTTTCAATAGAGTGATTTTCTTGATAAGTAGCTTATGCTCGATGGAAAGTTCGATTACCTTTTAAGTCTTGACACAAAGAAAGTTTGATGTAGGATAAGTGTTCACATATCATAATCATTCTTGTCATTCAATTACTAAAACTTTTTACTTCTCTATAACTTTGATGAAAAAATACAAAGCATATCATTAAAGGAACTAAGGTCCAACAACCAATGAACAAAATTTCCACGTGTTTCCATTGAAACGGCCGAAAAGTTTCCGTTTCCTAAGAGACCTAAATGAAGCACTAGTGAAAAAATAAAACTTAGTATTTTTATTGAAACAACACCGGAATATAGCGAAATGCACTAAAACACAATGTAATATACAGAAACAATAAGTTGCATCAACACAAAATTAGAACCTTCCATAAATATTGTACTATTTTTGCTTAGAAAAATGCAAAAGGTTGTATTTTATGACATTAATATTTGTCACTTCTGAGTTCTAAAATATTTTCGGAATGTTTTCATTTTCGTGCTAATCGAAACAACACATCAAAATGAAATTTTGATCCTTGCCAACTACCTAATAAAAGCACAAAAGAAAGCAAAAAAAATTGCATTTAAGCCCCAGGCAGAAAACTCCTCAAAGAGGAACCTAGTAGCCCTAGGCCTAGTTACAAAACTAGCTTCTCAATTCCCGGATTGACAGATCAAAGAAAAGGTTACAAGAAGAAAGGATGCCAAGTCCCTAATTTTCCAGCAAGACATATATCTCCACCAGCCTTTATCTTATGTCTCACGGCAATGCCCTATCCCACTGCCTAGATAGATAGATCAAAAAGAGTTACAAAAAGAAAGGACGTCAAGTCCCTATCTTACCAGTAAAACATGAATATCTATGCCAGCATTATCCTTTTCTCTCACCAAACTAACCATTACACTAAAATCACCCTCCACGGAAGGTGTAACACCCTAGAATCCTCACACTCACTAAGTTACACTCACTCCATAATTTTCTTCTATGCATATATTGATTTCATGCTTATACTTCTCTATTTATACAAAGAGGAGCAAATGGTGGCAACACTTAACAAAATAATCATGAAAGTATTACTCCACTTAGATGAGTGGAGAATAAAACTTCTTCACTTGATGGTGGTAACACTTAGTAAGATAATCATGAAAGTATTACTCCACTTAGATGAGTGGAGAATAAAAATTTTCTACTAGATGGTGGCAGTACTTAGCAAGGTAATCATGAAAGTTTTACTCTACTTAGATGAGTGGAGAATAAAGTTTCTCCACTTGATAGTGGCAGCACTTAGCAAAGTAATCATGAAAGTTTTACTCCACTTAGATGAGTGGAGAATAAAGTTTCTTCACTTGATAAGTGGGATGATTATCTTCATCTAAATGATAATGAAAGTTATCTCACTAAATTAGTTGAGACTAAAGAATTAGTGAAATACTAAACCTACTTCTTTTACTCCATCCTATAAATAGTACATGTAGATGAGAGAATTTAAATACAAGTAAGCCTAAGCATAGTGAAGAGAGAAGAGTGAAGCTTAGGAAGTTGCTCTTGAAGATCAAATTCTAATCTTTATAGGAGAAATTCCAAGCATTAAGCACTTGAGGTGAATAATGGTGTATTTGGAGTAAAACATACATATTTCCAATACAAATGTTCTTTTTCTACAAATTATATTTGAAAAATACATTTTCAAAGCAAATGACAATATATTTATGTTACTCTTCAAAAATAGTTATTATATTTTGATGCTAAACCTTGTATTATTCTATTAAAAAAATCCATAGATTAAATTTTGTATACAATGAATAAGATTTGAAAGCTATATGTGCTATACTCGGAGGTCTTACATCGGAGGACTTAAAATAAGCCGAAAGCTTGATATGATTAGGAAGACATTCCTCACAACTTTTTGTCGTTTTGTTACGCATCACTAGTGCATATGTTTTGTTACAGATTTTTCGTTTAGCCGAAATCATGAGTACATTATGAATATAATGTTGATATTTAGATTCTTTTGCAAGTATAAAACTAAATTAGCATCTTTTGAAAAGTATGCTTGTGTTTGGTATATGAATATCTCTTTTACTTGTTTCAAAATCATATGCAAATGGTATTTATGTCATATGTAAATCAAGCCCATGGTATATTTTGATGCTTCAATTATTCTATTATTCACTAGGCTTGTAGCTCATGTTTTCTTAAACATTTTCAAGCAACTAAGATTGAGAGCTTAAGATTGAAAAATTGTTGACTAAGCTACCTATGTGTGAATATCATGAAGACTCGAGTTATATTTTGATTTGTAATAAGTTTGAACTAGTAGATTTTCTTAGATTTGTGTCAAGACTATGCTTGTGTAATAAAATTATGTTATGATGGTGACATAGGTATTTTCTTTATGTTTACAAAAAGAGTAAATCATGCTTTTGCATTATATCAAATGTAGGTGATCAGTCTTTTGATTTAGATCGGCCTTGGATAGCTGAACTACTGGCCAGTAATGATTCCTAATCTGCACAAGGAGGGTCTGGGATCGTGACAGAAGGTGCTTGCCAGATACTCGTTTCCCTTAGACCTTCAAGCAGGCTAATAAGTTCCTCTTATAAACATGTCAGCCCACAGGCTCACAATAAAGAAAAGCTCATTTTCATTGCCTCCAAAAGTGCATGCCATGCCAAAATGACTGAACCCCACAGAAATTAAGCTTAACAACCCCAATACAGGACAGCTTTCAATCAAAAAACAGTTTGGCAAAGAACTTCACTTTTGGCAGCAGCACTCTTCAATGGCAAATTCTCCTTAAAGGAAGTCAGTCTGACAAAGAAGAAGAATAAACTAAGGAAAACAAGAGAGAAAATAGTTATAAGAATAAAAAAAAAAAAAAAAAAAAAAAAACCACTCAGAAAGATATCCAGTTACGAAGGAAAAATATAAACATCATTCAGAAAGAATAAGGGGCAACCCACCAATACCCTTACACTTGAGATTCCAAAATATACAGAAATACTCAGTAACTAGACAGAGGAGATCAACATATAAATATTAGACAACTTGAGATTTGGAGAGATGACAAAGACAACAAAAGGGCAAAGGAAAAGGGTCAACCAACCACTGAAAATCCTACCAAGACACATGCAAAACCCATCCTCTGGAGGGAATCTTGCTTAAATATTAAAGGTCCGATATCCCCTTAGATATGATAGTCATGGGACAACGGTAAGCCTCCCCACTTGCTCCCACACTTTATATGGCCAAGTGTCCAAAAAAGTCTTGCTTCATCGAAAGCCTCCTTAACTACTTCCATAAAATAATCTTCCTAAAGAAAAGGTCCCTCGAACTAAGACTCCTTTCATCGTGATATGACTAACAACATCCCAGCTAATGAAACTATACTTCTTACCTTCGACAGTCCCAAAAAATTCCACTACTAGTCTCTCTAATTTACTAGTAACTACAACCAGCATCTCAAAGAAAGAATAAAGTACAACTCTAACCATGTTATCCATTGTACTTTTACTAGCATCTTTAGCTTTTGCAAGCATTCCCAGACAATGGTGCCCATAGAGTCAAGCTTAACGTCATAAGGATTCACATTTATAACCTAAACCCCATTCACTAAATGAAGCTAAGATACTTGGGAAAAACAAAAAAAAAAAACACATGCATTCAATCCAGAAACATACTCTCATTGTGAGATCCACACCTTTCATTTTGTAGTATTCGGCTCAATCGCATTTTTACTAGCTTAATCAAGAAGCTTAGATGACATGATTAATGTTGATTAAATTCTTGCACTTTATTAGTGACTAAACTTGATTAATTAATTTTAAGTGAAGATTGATTAGTCTTAATCAAAGTGATTGTGGGGGACCTTAGAGGCCGTGGGTGTATGTGTACCCTCTGGAAAGTATGACAGTTACTCAATGAACACCGAACCAGGTAGAGCGCAGAAGGGAGAGGATCAATGGCAACCCAAGAGAGAGAGAGAGAGAGAGAGAGCAGTAAACTGGAGATTCCTCTTTGATACCAATTGATAAGGGTTGGATGTCTCCTTTCTCTGGAGAAGGAATGTGTTGTTCTATCTTTGGAGGAAGGATGAGACCTTTATATAGAGATGGAGGGGACAACCTGTGGAGGGACACCCTTTTCATCGTGGGTGAAGGGGGGGGCCTCCATAATGGAGGGGACAACCCGTGAGGGATGTACCTTTCACTGTGGGGGATGTACCTTTCATCGTGGGTGAGGGAGGGCCCTCCATCATCCGGGATTCGAGGGAAGTGCGATGCTCCACCGAATATTAAGGGGCCTTTGTCTTTTCCTTCTTGGTGATGTCATTAGGTACCTTGGAATCTCTCTCTCATTGTGGTTGGTCAGGAAGATCCCTCTAAGAAGAGGATTCACATCCTGACGAATCCATAGATCCTGGCCTCCAAACCACAAGTCCCTGATGGTTCCGTGTAGAGGGTCATGGCCAGCTGGAGGGGTGCCATGACATATCTTTGGAGAGATACATCATTGGGCTCTGCTCAAAACCCAAGATTAGAGTTATTCATGTGTGTCTAAAAGTGATGGAGAACCCTTTGGTGCGGCCTGGTGACCCATGCTCAATGGTGAGATGGAGGATCCTTCGAGTTTGTTGGACAGACTGCTAGGTGTTGGGCCTAAGGAGGTCACAACCCGTATGGGTTGTGACCCATGTACCTACAGTGATTAAGTAAACATGCTTCGTCATCATGGTGCTAGGGTGTTTGTGTGTGTGTGTGTGTGTGTGTGTGTGTGTGTGACGCATAGGTGTATACTTCACCTATAGCAAGTGTGAGTGTGTGACACATAGGTATATGCTTAAACTATAGCAAGTGTGTGTACGCAACACATAGGTGTATGCTTCACCTATAGTAAGTGTGTGTGTGTGGACATTTGTAATAATAGATATAAACTATATCCATAGCTCTTGAATTAAAAGCAGATAAGAGAGAGAAGAGAGGAGTTTGTGTAGGAAAAAGAAGCTTGTTAGAAGTTGTGTCTGTCAAGAGAGAAAGTGAAAGAAAAGAAGAGGAAGAAAGGGGAAAAAAAATTAAAGGGAAACTTGTGTAGGCTTGATTCAAGGTTCCAAAGAGAGTAAACATACTTCAACTTCTTCAAATGAGTGACTTGGCTACATATTTCAGTGGTTGAGGTGGGTGTATTAATTCCTATTGAATATTGGTTGGAATATGAATATGTATCTCTGCGAGTTATGGCTATGTAGATTTACATGGACTATTCATTGAGATGTTTATATGGTGATCAAGGATCAAAATTTCGTTTCGAGTTCACAAATGTTTTGAGATGTTTCAGAAACATTTCAAAAGTGAAAAACATTGGAATAGCAAAATACAATCTTTTATATTTTTCTCAATGAAAATTGTACAACATTTATGAAAAATTTTAAGTTCAAGTTGGTTCAACTTATTGTTTTGATATACGGTGTAATGTTTTGGTGCATTTTTTTTTATGTTCCGGCGTGTTTTAATGAAAATAATAGTGTTTCGCTATTTCACTAGTATTTCGTTTCGGTCTCTTAGGAAACAGAAATGTTTGGGCTATTTCGATGGAAACAAATGAAAATTTTATTCCTTGGAAGTGGTTTTGTGGGATTCAAAGTAATTACATTGCATTGATTGCATTGCACTGCCTTAGTGGTGTTATATAACATTGCATTAGTGATGCTATAGTATATTGCCTTAGTGGTGTTATCATTCATTATCTATAGGACATGCCTAAAAGGCTATTTCATATATTTTACATCACTGTCCAGGGCACGTTGCCTATAAGGCTAATTTATTCATAGTGCATGGCCGGTGGCCAATATGTGATAAATGTGAGACGAGATGTGTGTGGTATCGTTTGGACTTGGAACTAACACGTTCCTTTTTATTCATTGAGTTGTAGTGATCATTTATATTGAAGTATTCTTGCTTATATTCTTATGAGTTATTACATTCACTAAGCGTGTGGTTTGCTCACCCCCCTAACAATGGTTCCTTTTTAGGTACTCAAATGAGCTTGAGTCCACTGTAGAGTCTAGATGTGGGATGAGAAGTCTACGTCCACAGTTGTACTCATTGTATATTTTGTTTCACTCTTTTATATAAAACATATGAATATGGGAGAAAGTTTTAGTTTATATGTACATACCTGTGGATGGATGTTTATACATCACTTTTCTCTTATCTATATATATATATATGAGTGTGGGTTGTGTTTATATTACATATGGCCCACCTAATTATTTCTTGATTACATTATAAAAATGATATGTCGAGATAGTGAGTTTGTAAGGTCCACCTTTCCTTAAGAAGGTCATATAGCTACCTCTGGGGTGGGGTGTGACACTCACACAAGTTTCTCTATTTTTCTTTAATGCTAAGCGTCACACAATGTGTCAATACACAACTCCATATAAATTGGACATGATGACATGGCTATATATATGAATGTGTGAATTCTATTACGCTACCTACATTTATCATGTTTTCATAAATTTTGGACGTTATTCATTATATTCTCCGTGGTCACCTAGATTCGTGGTGTTTGGATTGGAACGATTGTAAGTTGGACTCTGTGAGTTGTTCAATAATAGTGCTTGGAGTTTAGACTAGAGGTCAGTCCTGTGATTTTTGCCTCCTTGGAGTTTAGTTGCTTATTTACCTTGCATGCGATTTAATATTGTGTGTTTGCATTATGCTAATCAATCAATAATAATCAAACATACTTCCAAGTGATCATAAATCCAAGTATCCGAATGTCAATGGCAATGTGATAAAATAGGATAGCATTTTGCGCCCACATGTTTGAATTTTAGGGTAAAGAGCTCGCTTGTTATACGGGATCCGACGCATCCAGCAGAGCGAAACAGCGTTCCATTCTTTTCGGCGGCATCCTTCCGCATTGGCGGCGAGTGCAAACATTACTTATTTTAATGCAGTTAATTTTTTAAGATATGTTCACCTAAAGAAGTTTATTGATAACAATTTCTGTCATAAATTTCAAACTGAGCAAGTAGATCATAGGAGTACCCAAACAACAACCCAGAGAGGGAGAGAGAGATAACAAACCTATAGTTATTCAGTTGAAGGAGAATGCCAAGGCCCAAAAGCAATTGAAATCCTAGAAAACAAAGCCCTCGAAATGGTGTCAATACACCACTTGCAACTGGTCTCGACTTAGTACGTTCTACCTGCATAGCAAAGATTCTAAACATTACATTCAGGAAACCATAGGAAATATCAACTTTCCAGAAAAAGATAAGGTCAAAAAAAAAAAATTTCAAATCTAGAACAGTACTGATATGATCCGCAGGGGTGGAACCCTGCCTCATATACACTATATAATATATATACAGGATTTTCAACAAATCTAATGTGCCTTCTTTTGTATATTAGGCAGCATAAATGGGACACAAAATTACAAACATAATTTAACAAACACTCAGGAAAGCATAAATGGATAATCTATTGCCCCTAGTACAGAGTAAATTAACTTGGGACAAAAAGAGCTCAAAAAGTACCTTTGTATCAATATCCTGGTCAAGGAGATCATTAATGGTGCATCCGGCACCTCTTAAAAGCAAAGCCCCACAACCAAATAGTGTCAACATTTTAATATCAGGAAGGTTCCCAGGAAATGCTGCCAATGTAATTGACCTAAAACAATAAATATGAGTCTCAGGGAGGTGCAAGTGGAGTATATTGTCCTACAAATCTCATTACCATACTTCTCCAGATTATTGGAAGCCTTTACTCAAAGTCCAAATAAGAAAATTGAAATTAGAAGTTACAAAACCGCTCACCATTTATAAACAAGAAATACCAAGTCAATAATCATAGACAGATAATTTTATACATGAAAGAAATTAATTACTTCAAAAACTAAGCATAGATAAAAAGTTAATGATAGTTTAAAAACAACAATAAAGGTCTCTCAACCACAATACAACAATATGGTCAGTAACTCCTGTGATTCCTTTATATTTTATTCGTGAGCACTACTAACAAATTCTTCTAATTTCAATTTATAATAGGGTTTATTAGTTAGCAATAGATTTTAAGTAACAAGAAGCCCCTTCAGCCTACATCAGCCAAAATACAAACAAAGTTGATCTCATTGTGTATTACGTTTTCTTGCTGCAGAGGGAGATCTGTACCCCTAAGCACATGACATGTTACGTCTGAGACTAAAAAGCTCATGCTTGGGACACACAACATCTATGTGAGCCCTTAACTTTCTCCACTTGTAATTGGATACAAATGATGCTAGAAGCAGTGGATTAGATTATAAAGGAAAAAAAATCTTGGATATAGTGGGGATACATTATAACTGTCTTTCTAAGTGCCTTATGGCAAAATTCTTAATGCAACTTAAAAACAACAAATTAGAGTACTCATTTCATGGGTAGCTCAGTAGGCCTCCTCATAATTAGTTAAATAACTACTCATGGAAAAGAGTTTACATAAATTAAAGATTGTACTGGCACACACATCAATTAAAGTTTGAGCTATCTGTTTTTTATTTTTTAATTAATCATGTAAAGACACATTTCCAGGAGTATTAAGGCTCATTTTTTCACATTGTCCTGCCAATATTCCACCCTTCCAAGATTTTAGTTCATTATATATTTTTTTTTCTCTTTAAGTAACTTCTAAGGAAATAAATACGAAAAATTTTTAAGGAAGCATTGAATCACTAAAATCACCATTTTGGAACCAAAGTGTACCTTGTTTCGAAACATGCATTCCAATTCGGAAATTGCTAAGGAATTATTGTTTTCTGATAGCATTGATTTTGTCTCTCCTCAACTAGTTATTTCAAGTTGGCACTATCTCACATCTCAAATTTCAGTTTTAAATAGAATGTCCAAAAGCCAAATTTACGAACAAAATAAAAAATAAAGAAATATAAATTCAATTTTTTCCGAATAATTGGCAATCATGTGGTTAACTTTCATGCTTCCACACTAAGCTTATTGAAGCAATAATTGAGAAGTTAAAATTGGCCCAGCACTAATTTCTTGCCAAACAGTTTAAAATAGTCTTTTATACAAGGAAACAATAGTGGTTTAGGGGGCTCTTACTCTTCCAAATGACAAAAGAATGAAGGGTATGTTCATATGTACTTTGAAAAATTAATATAAATTTACAGGGTGGACTTTACATGATTAAAACGGAGGAATTACTAATATAATATTATAGTACAATTTTTGGTCCTGATAAATAGGAGAAAAAAAATCTTATCTACAAGGCAATCCAATAATTTAATGAACAGTTGAAGAGAGTCAAAGTAACTGTAAGGCTTTACGGTAAAATACTTAATGCAGCTTAAGAAAACAACAGATTAGGGTAACTCACTTTATTGGTAACTCCCTAGGCCTCTTCATCAATGTTTTGAAACCCGGACCATTGAGCAAACTTTCAGTCCAACCGGAATCGAACAGGAATTGAACTGTGACCTCATAATTACTTTTTAAATATATTTAAAATTATAAATAAATAAATAAAATAAGCTAATTTTATATTTGCACTAAAAGTCTGTCAAATCATCATTTAGTAGGTATTCAAACCTAAACATCAAAACACTAACTTGAGACAATTGAGGATTCTAATATCATGCAAGATTGGATTAAAAAAAAATTAAACTAAACACAAGTGCCCAATTTCATTCAAAATAAAAAGCCATACATGTATTAACAACTATAATGGATAGTGACATGCCGTGCAAGTCGAAAGACAACCCAACACAAATGGGTCAATCCAAAAATCGAAAGAGGACAGTGTGTAGCATTTTATAAGGACTCTCATCATATGGATCCTAATCAAAGAAATCACTCTCTCATACGCATTGCCTAGCAGGCTGTCATCTATAATTTTTTTGAGACACGAATCATTTTTTTGGGTACATACCATGACCCTTTGGACTTTGAACCATTACCATCCCATTTCTGCTGAGCAGCCAAATGACCACCCTCTTAGTAGGATATATACAAGTAGATACATATACATATACATATACATACATATAGATATATACATATATTAGCACTCCTTGAATCCCCTTATTTTGTTTCAGATCTGAAAGAGATAAGATAACCAGAAAGAGATAAAGATCAAGATAAAAAAAGAGAGCAAGGGGTTGACATCCAATTGACTGCCGGTGACAAATATTGTTAGAGAAAAAGCCTGAATAGAGAAAGAGGTAAACGTTGGGACCAAGGATCAAAATTTCGTTTCGAGAGGTTATTTCGGTTGGCTTGGTTTTGGAAATGTTTCGGATGCTTCAGAAACATTTGAAAAGTGACAAATATTAAAATACAATATTTTGTATTTTTCTCAATGAAAATTGTACAACATCTATGAAAAGTTTTAAATTCAGGTTGACACAACTTGTTGTTTTAGTGTATGACATTGCATTTTGTTGTATTTTTCTATATTCTAGTTGTTTTGATGGAAATAGTAGTGTTTCGTTATTTCACTAGTGTTTCGTTTCGGTCTCTTAGGAAACGGAAACGTTTCGGCTATTTCGATAGAAACAAATGAAAATTTTGATCCTTGGTTGGGACGCGATGGGGGAGGAGAGGCTTAGATTGTAGTTAAACAGGACCATTTTATATAATTGTTACCGGTTCAAACTGTCCTCTGGTTCAACCGTAATTTTAGACCGTTTTTCAAGAAATACGCCGGTTTTCAATCTCGAACGGTTTTGAGGGTTAGTTCCGACAGAATTAAGGACCTATCGATGATTCAACCGGTTAACTGGCCGGTCCGATCCAGTTTTTAAAACATTGCTCTCCATAATTAGTTAACATAAATTGATCTTTGAACAGGCACATACACCAATTTTCTCTCTCTCTAGGAAGCACAGTCAATTTTAAGGGGGTGTCGTATCCGTGTCAGACATGTTTTGGACACGCATACTCCTCAGACACGCCACCACAAGTGTCAAACACGTCAGTTGGCGTGTCCTAAATTTTTATTTACTTATTTTTCAATGGACACGCTAGAAAGATGTATCCATCACTTAAACGCACATGAAATACATTGCAAGTTTAAATTGTGAACTTGTTTTTATCATGTTTTACGTTTAATAACTACAAAATTATGGTTTGAATGTGTTTTCATGTTGAATTATTATTATTTCTTTTAGATTTTTGATGGTTTGTGTATGTTACATTCATATACATAGCAAATAAGATATATAAAAAATATATTTTTTGTCGTATCCCCATTGTGTCCGTGTCCTCATTTTTTTAAAATTGTTGTGTCCTGTGTCCGTACCCGTGTTAGAGTCCATACTTCTTAGGTCTCTCTTCATCTAGCTCCTAATTATTTCAAGTTGGTAGTGTCTCTCATCTCAAATATCAACCTTAAATAGAAGGTCCAAGAGCCAAATATACGAACCAAATCTCAGGGAAGAGAGAGAGAGAGAAATACACATAAAAAAATTTTCCCAATAATTGGCAATCAAGTGGTTAACTTTCATGTTTACAAACTGAGCTTACTGAAGCTGATTTTACTGAATTAGTCTCACTAATATTGATCATTATCAACCTCTTTATCAAATGTTGACATAAAAAATGTAGATAAAAATAGACATGTTACCTAAGAATAGAGAAATACCAGACATAAATTAGACTATATCAAATTCTATTCAAAGTAGAACCAGACACACTAACAGAAAGCTAAAATTTAAACAATTCAAAAATGAAAATGAATTAACGAACACAACTAATTTTAAAGCAAAAGAACCTACAAATGCAAATAAAACGTAACAAAGGGAAACCGAAAATCTTACCAGAAGCAAGGCCAAGCAAGCAACCATGTCCCAATTGGCTTATCCAACCGAGCAAGGCGGGCATATGGCTGAGCTTGCTCCGGCAGATACAAATCAATCCAAGATGCCCCGATGGTCTTTGAGCTTCCGCTGCCACCTACATCATCACTGTTCTTTTTCGGATCCTCCTTTTTTGCTACACCAGACGACGTGGACATGCAAGCATTGTGACCTGCTATGCTTGAATTGAAATCCCTGAATTTGAACTTGAATTTGAAATTTTCCCGAAAAGATTCAGAGGTGGAGATGCGACTGTAGGAATTTTTAATGGGAGAGTCACAAAATGAGCTTGAATCATAGTTAGGGTTAGGGTTAGCAGGATCAGGTGACGTGATAATTCTATGGAAGATGGAGTGAGTGAGAGCTATGGAGGGGGAGGTCAAGTGATGCGAGGGTGGGGGTAGTTGCTGCAACCTACGAAGAGATGCTCGAGAGAGTCGAAACAACACTGCCATTCTATTCTTTTTTCTCACAAAGAGAATCCAACAACTTTCTTCTTCATGTTTTGTTTGTTTTTATTTCCATTTTTAGGGACACTGCTTCAACCATGAAGTCGACCGGAATCAAACCGCAACATCATAACCACATCATAAATATATAAAAATAACAAATGAATAAATATATTAAAGCACAAAAAATTAGTGATAACCACAAAATTAAGCAAAGACATTCAACAATAATCGACGTCACAGCTGGACCTTTCCTGGCTGGACACTATCACACAGGACCCCAATCATACAACACATCCCATCTCACACAAAAACCACTAAGTGGCATTTCATCGAATACCTTTTAGCCATAGCCCCAATACCACAGCTGAACATCATACCCTTTGGCCATATCCCAAAAAATTTCGCAAAAACACAAAATTTACCCACCATGTCCATGTCATCAACAAAACAAAGTGAACCCCCAATGAAACAAACTTAGTTCAATCAACAAAAAGGCAACCTCATACATGGATAGTATAATTGCCAAACAGAAAAAGAGTCCATGGAATGCACGGTACAAATACCAAAAAATGCACGTGTACGAACCACCTGGTGACATAGTTGTATCTCCTATTGGAGAGAACTAGATACAGAAATAAATATATGTATATGTATGTATAATAAATATACATATTAGAACAGACTGGATAGTGCTTTAGTAGACACTGGGGGTGGCCACACGCGATGATTGTATAATCTTTAATTATTACCGGAGTGGTAGATTGAATCACCGGCGATGATGGTCATCTTGTTCGATTCAATCCCAGGAGAGTTTGAAATTTATAAATTTATAAATAACTGTAGCATTATCAGAATAACTGAAGCTTCAAAGACACCAACTAGGTTCTCTCTTTATATATTAGAATAGATGAGTATGGGTGAGATTATGTGCTTAACATCTACATAGTTGTGTGTATCAGTGTATACGTTAGACAGTACTTTTTCCGGTCGAACCGGCTGGTTTGATTGGTCACACCGCTCACATAACTCTCCTGTTACACATTACAATTGTAAAGAGCTGTCCTAATACAGTTTTGACCAAAATGTTATGCTTTTAAAGAAAGAGGTAAGTAGTAAACAAAATTGTTTATGCTTTTAAAGAATGGAGTTTTTGTGTTATTAGGCAAGTAAAAGGAATGTGTTTATTTACAACCGAGGCTTTTCAAAGTGTCTTCTACATAGAGAGAGCCATTATCGATTACTTCACAATACAAATCCTCTGCGAGCAATAGCGGTTGTAGTCCATTTTGAAATCTGTAACCTTCGTAGAGGTTTTAAACGTCACGTTGGAAGTGAAAACCTCTATTTTAAGTGAAAGCTTTAAAAAAAACTCTAGTCAAAATGAATTTTCTAATCACACCAATTTGGGATTTCAAAAATAAAAAATCACATTTTGGTCAAAAACTTTTGAAAACATGATAATCTTTTTTTATTTTATTTTAGGTAAATAGCACTACCACACCTTGGCCGAAGTTCAAGTTCACACACTTTCTCTAAGTGAGCCGCGGTTTTGTTGTTTTTGGTAATGGCAACCCGATTTCGGACCACCTAAAAATATCTCGTGAGTGTAAATGGATCCCAAATCAAGTGTTTGTGCTACTAGGGGATCGTTATTCCTAGGGTGCGAGAGATCCTCATCATGTTCACGTGTTTTTTTGAAAAGAGCCTTTTTTTTTTTGGATAGTTTCATAGTTGCCACCTAGTACTTAGAGTATGTCAGGTCACCCAAAATGATGGGTTCAATCATGAATTTTGACAAAATCATATGATTTAATGCAGAAAACATGCTATGCTACATTTGAAAGCACTTCTTTTGTTTTAAAAATAGTTTTGCTTACTTTGGAAGGCTCTTGATGGTTTGACTCCATTTTGCTTTGTGTTATTAATCTTATTTATACGTACAATTCTGTTACATGTTTAGGAAGCGGCCAAGCATACAACCCCCTTCAAAATTTGGCACCATACCCCCCCGCTATTGTAGCCTCTTAATCAGGATTCCTTCAATTTATCATTATCATCTTTTATGTATGCACTGTGTCGGTATTGCGAAATTGTATGCCTAGGATATGAAGTTTCATATGCTCATGCAAAGGTGTTTGTGAGCAATTATAGTGCATGCATGAATGCAGGTACATAACACCTATTGTCTTTGATAATTGTTTATTTTGATTGAGCCTTGGAATGATATACTAGACTACCCACGTATTCGCTCGGGGAATCAGGTAAAATATAGTTCTGACTGGTTGGACTATTTTTCATAACAAGTTTGCTTTTCAAAAAAATTTGGCAATTTCACTTGGAAAAATGGCAACTGGGCCTGAGAAGTAAGCTCAGTCTACCTATTTGTCTCGGCAATGCAAGAATCAGGTTGAATGTAATTCGGACTAAACTGACTTCATGAGAGCCTGGTGCCACGGAGTATTCGGATTTTAGGTTAGTTTATTTCTCCTTTGGTGAGATGGTGATTGGGCTTGAGAAGTGTACTTAGACTGCTTACATATCTCATCGAAGCGCTATCAACCATATAGATTCACAACTAACAAAGGGCTATAAAAAGATCATGATTCTTTATCCCTGGATATTTTTTTTTTTTTTTTTTGTTGAAGAAATTGGATTTTACCAACTACATGCAATTTTGAATCAGCTTTTATTGATTGAAAGATTCTATTTGTCCATAGTGAAATCTGGTTTTGTGATATGAAGGATCCGCTTAGCGACAACCGTATTCGGGATAAGAGTTTTGTTGTTTTGAAAACATGCTTTTTCAAGTTTTGAAATGGTTATTACGTTACATGCTGAGACCTTGACTTCAGACACGGGAATCTGCCTTACAGTAACTGTAGAACATAGATACAAAGGCTTAGGGTTGGTTTTTCTTTTAGAAAATATTTTTTTTTTGAGTTTTATATCGGTCATTATGACATGTCAAAATGCAACTTCATGATATATATGCAGTGACTTAGTATCTCAGTTAAAAGTCTATGCAGGCCAATGAAAAACTGGACAGGAGTAATAACAAAAATGCATTCTATGCACGGCTTAAAATCAGAGATTCTTTTACTTGGGAGTGATTTTGACAGAATTTCGACTTAGGCGGAAGACTGTTTGAAGCAGAAATTGCAGCGTAATGACTAGGAGGAGGCCTGTCAGGAGCTGGGAAAAGCCAACTTACAAAACCATAAACCCACCCTCATCCTAATCCTACCTTTCATTGGGAAATGATACCCAGCACACACAAACACTTGCATACGCGCACAAATTCAACAAAAGAAGAACTAGATATATAGAGCTTGAATATTTACACTTTTAAAATATATATAAAAAAAAAAAAATAACAGCATTATGAGTGGCAAAGTCACTGCCATTTGAACTCGAACCAACGTCAGCCACCAGGGGTGCCACAACAAGCCAAGCCTTTGCAGTTTTATTACTAGGGTGAGCCTCAATTTGGACCCATAAATCAAGTTAATAACGAGTAGGGTGAAACATGAAACCTTGAATCAGAACAAAACTCAAACTTAAAAGGTACTACCACCACATTCACATGTTTAGACTCTTTTTCACAATCTGGATTTCAAGCGCAATGTCTTCGTGTCACATAAAAGCCTATGAAACCAGGCATGGAAAACCAATCAGGCTGGTTGCAAAAAGGTTTTCAGCTTAAAGGCAGACTTCCTACTCAGCAAGCTTTTCTCTTTCCATTTTGGCGCCCTAGAAGATTATCTGCTCAGGTCCACCACAATTGTCTTATTCTAATAAAATAAAATAAAAAAAGTAAATCGATCAAACAGACGAATTGAGACTTGCTTACCTGACACGAGTAGCGAAAAGCATATGCAAGGCGTGAATATAAAACAAGCCTTTTAAAAAAATGTGGATGCTAACCACGCTTTAGGATTTTTTTAGAAAATACAAACTAGTTTTATTAAAATTAAAAGAACTGAAAACCTTTTTCACTTTTTTGTTAAATGCTTCGCTCAAACAAGTTAAAACCCATACGTACGTACGTAAATAATGAAGTTGAAAAAATACTTGTGTCAAGTAAATAAGCCAGGAATTGAGGTCCACATTATCTCATCCATCAAACCATACAATTTTATTTATTTTTTAAAAAAAAAAATTTGTGCAAGCGGAAAGCCAAGTTTCAATCAACCAGCATGAAACTATCCTGGAGGGCAGACAAGTTCTCTTACAGAGGAATACAGCTCGTAAATGAGGCTAATGATCAAGAGCATGAAAATTAGCTCATAGCCCATTATAAAATAAGTTAATATTGGCATTATTAACATACATTGACAGGCATATCACCCTTTCTTTAAATTAATGCATGTTAGGACTAACTACTAACATTACATAGCGTTTATACGAGAAGACCTACCCTCTCTCAACTGGTACAAAAATTGGATGAGAAGACAAATTCCTCCTACGAAAACACCACACCCGGGCCGTATGCTTTCTGAAAAATAAATAGTCAAAGCAATCTGTCCCATTAGTTTCAAAAACCAAATGGTGACTTTCTCCTGCTTCCACCTTCTCCGTACTGTTCATTCCATTTCCTCAGCTCATTCATGCTTGAAGCATCATATGCAACTGATGGCCCCACCTATACAGCAACATAAACAGACATCAATTTGTCATTTCCGAAAAAAAATAATCCACCTCTTCGGATATTTTTCTCTTCTCTGAATTAAAAAAGGGTTGATAATAACACAGTTCCAATCACAAATAACAATAAATGATAATTATGATGATCGATAATGTGCTTCCTTGTAAAATAATAGTAATAAACAAAAGGAAAATTCAAATCTTACGGAATTTTTATACAGAATACGCAGACCAAAATGATGAGGCAGTCGCATTTTCTAAACTATAGGCCCCCTTGATGGTTCCTTTAATTTGAAAAGATAAAACCCAAATCTGTCACATCATTTTGTAAAGATATTTTTTGTATGATTTTTCTATTTGTATTGCATTACTCAAAATGAAAATATATAAATACGAAATAATAAAGAACATGCTGCTACGAGATTGGGTTTGAGCCCCAGGATGTAGCTAAATGATTGAGGCAGGTGATTGTTAAATAACATGCCAAAGGAGACTGAGCTTGCTCCGTTCACAAAATTTGTATGCCAGTCATTCAAGAACACAATAAGCAAGAGGTGAGTTATGAACTGAAATGAAATCACAGATGTCAGAACTTAGTACTCATGAAGTGAACAAACTGTTGAAGAACAAACCAGAGGCACTGAGGCAGCAACAAGTGGCAGGTTGAATGTTCATACGACTACATAAAATTATTTCTGTAGCACATCCTGCTAATACGGGAGAATTATATATGCATTGTACACAAGATTTATATGGCAAGCAAGGCAGATGTATCAGAAATCCACTTACTGTCCCATATCCCCATAAAGATCACAGAAGTTACATCTTGCACATCTTTACAATAATTTTAATAGCAATTGAATTTTTTTGTTCATTAGCTCCCCTATATTTGCACTTCGCAGATCTTGTTCAATCCCTTACTCATTGCCAAAAGCTACATCGCAACACACGTTCCCCAAAACCGGAAAATGCACTCTCCTTTGGGAAGTATCGATGGAATTCCTCTTCTATAAATAAATCGATCTTCTCCCACAAAGCATTCAGGACGATTCAAAGACAGAATGCACCAGTTTATTCAAAAAGACTCATGCAGCCAGTTAGTCTCCCAGCCATTTATAATTTTCATTGCCTTAACAGTTAAACAAAGAATCCTTTTTTACCCACTTAATTTTCTTCAGTCTTGGCATTATAGGTAATGTAGGTTTCTTAAAATAAGTTTAGAGCTGTCTCAAACTTTGGCCTTTCAACATTCCCACATTAGCCATCATCAGGATTAAATTTCATTTCCCTATCCATGTTCTCTGCTTTGCATGAATAAAACACCTCCTTTCATCACTAGCACAAAATAGAAATGAGAAACAAAAAAATATTGCTTTACCCACAATGATCCTTTGCTCATAGAAATCTTTCAATTTTGATGCCCTTCTGTATACAATTTTGACACTTCTGATCTTGATACCAACTTCTTCATTCTACAGCCCCTTGTTAAATAGCAAGTTAGAAAAGGAGCTCTCATAAGTATCTACCTTTCAGATGGAAGACTCAAACTCTTACGTTGCTATTCACAGCTTGAGTTATGAACTTTAATTCTTCAAAACCTCCCTCAATCCTGCTCTAACAAAATCCTCTTAATATTCTTGACTTCTATATGAAATTTTTACCATGATGATGAAATATTTTCTCAAACATCACTTGCACAAAATTTGCATACAAGGACTTAGATTTTAAGAGGATGGCTGCATTAGACAAGATAGAGACACAGAAACCCGGGGATCATCAAATTAAGATGAAATATTGAGAAATAACCCCGACACTAAGGGCGGTGAAAGGAAAAATCTGAAGCAGGTGAATTTAGTTGACCAATTCTCATATGGCTGTAATGCTTTCTAATGCTGCTAACTTCCGATGCTCATGCTACCTTGTTATCCTACATAAAACCTACCAACCTATCAATATAAACTGTTTAAGTCCATCTTAGTCAGATAATCGAAGAGTGGATACAAAAAGCAGACATTTTACAGGAAGTCCTGTGCACCATGTACATTTCTTACCCTAAAGGCCTCGAATAATATCACAGTTCCTTTGAATTATTACCATTATATTCTACCTTCACATGATAATATATTCCGTGAACCTCATATTTGTAACCAGTTTGATTTTAATATTTGACAAAAAAATGTACAACAACAATATTGTTTGGCCTCAATCAAGCATGACCACTTGGTCAGTCACAAATATTTGAAACAACCAATAAAGTTTACCTTGGCTTTTGACTGAATGAAATCATCCAAATTGAGTGGTCTTAATACTGGCACCACATCATTTCTGCCCCACTGTACAAAAAACTAAACAATTGTTACCAGCAACAAGATGAAAGCCACTATAAATTAGAGAGATGGTAAGTAAAAAAGCGTAACAATAGCAACAGACATCATACATTACAGTCATCATTTGACATAGAAACAGAAATAAAAGAAAAAAACTGACCATCTATGGGCAGCTATGTAATGTGGAACATACTTTGGAAAAAAAAAAAGAAGCTATGTATTGTTGAACATGAGAATCCAAGTTATTCAACCACCCAGTAGAAGAGACACGTCTATATGGAAGAAATTGAAATATGCATGATTATGAGAAGATGGAATTTTGGCTATGCCTATAGTTTGTTTCCTACAAGGGAAAGGAGATTGGAGACAAGGGAAGGTAGAAATCATGAAAGATAGTCCTATTTTTGATTGGTTGAGTAGTAGGAAGGAGAGAAAAACTCAAAACGGTGTAGCTTGATTTTACCACTACACCCCCACCTAGGAAGCACGGACACATCTAAGAGGGCATCGTATTTGTGTGAGATACACATACTTCTCGGACACGCCAATTGGTATATCCAGAATTTGTATTTATTTATTTATTTATATGAAACACATTACAAGTTTAAATTGTAAACTTGTTTCCATCATGTTTTATGTTAAAGAATGATTAATTTATAGATTCAATGCATTTTTGTGTTGAATTAGTACTATTATTTTTTTATATTTTTGGTAGTTTGTGGATATTACATATATATACATAGCCAATAAAATATATAAGAAACATATTTTTTGCTGTGTTCCCGCCTTATCTATGTCCTCATTTTTTTAAAATTGTCCTGTCCGTATCCGTGTCAGTGTCCATGCTTCTTAGACCCTCACACTATGTTACATTGACTCTTCTAATATATCAGACACTCAACACTTGACACATAGATAAGGGTATGTGATGTCCCCCATATAACCAGTTGGACATGCATCTAACAAGTATGTGTAAGTAATTGAGTTTGCTATAGAACTATGCGTAAGACTTCTATTTTATGCATAAAATGTCACATTTTAGTTTGTAAATACCATTTTACCTTAAATAAATAGAACAACTATTTAAGAAATATGAAATCTAGAAGTGTCTGAGCGTCCTTGGACATGAGAATTAGATGAATTCGACAATTAGACACATAACCGAACGCGACACCCATAGCCGGTCCATGTAACATAGGCCTCACACATTAAAAAGAAGGGTGTCGAGAGCGATGTGTAAAAAGAAAATGGGGACACCTTTTCCCCCTCCCTTTCAGTGGAAAGGATTTGATGGGTGCAGAATCCTTGAAGGGGAGAATCACATAACCATGAAAGAAGAAGAAGAAAAGGAACCCAACGGCTAGCTTTGGGAAATTATCTCTCAAAGAGAATACCCAAAGGGAAGCTAGTTTGGACCATGAAACTTTATAAAGGAAAGACAATAACATCTAAATTCAAAGGAGGTTACCTTTTTTTCTTCCTCTAAAAGTTCTTGGACAGGTCTATATGCTGTAGCAATACAGAGGTTCTGCAAAACAGAAGTATGAGAACATTAAGAAGTACAACAGATCCAGATAGTCATTAAACATCAATATTCAACACATTACCTTCAAATCACTCCCTGAATATCCTTCAGTTGCGTTTGCAAGTTTTTCAAACTGAAATTCAGGTTCAAGATTCTCTTGAGCAAGAAATATTCGGAGTATCTTCACACGATTTTCAGCATCTGGTAGGTCCACATATATCCTAAACCAATCAACATGTACAGTACATAGTCATGCTTTAGGTGTGTGTGAGTTATTATACATGCTTGGTAGATATTTACTTAAAAACAAACAATTGTGGAACTTACGAACTGTGAATGCAGTCAACGAACACATGGCTCACCATCAGGACATCAGAAACTAGGTTTGCAAAAGCTATGTTCCATTGACTTGCATCCGGGTGCTGGGTGTGGGCATGTCTAAGCATCGGACTCATCTAATTCTTATGTCCAAGGACACTTGGACACGGCGAGGTTCATATTTTTTAAATACTCTGTGTATTTAATTAAGGTAAAATGGTGTTTACAAACTAAACATTTTATGCATAAAATAGAAGTCTTATGCATAATTTTATAGAAAACTCAATCAGTTACACATAATTGTTAGCTGCATGTCTAACTAGCCATATCGGACACATCCCCTACCCTTGTGTCGAGTGTCCGACACGGGTATTTCACACATTTAGAAGATTCTAGGTAACATAGTGCAAAAGTAACAAAAACATTATTCCATCCAAGAAAATATTTTGCCTAGGCAGAAACATTAGACAAAAGATCTCATTAACACAAACTTACCTTCTGGGTAAACGACGAATGACAGCATCATCAAGGTCGAATGGCCGATTTGTGGCACCAAGGATGAGGATTCTCTGGCTGTCTTTTGACCTCAATCCATCCCAAGCTGCCATAAACTCATTTCGCATTCTTCTAGTTGCCTCATGCTCAAAAGCACCACCACGAGCACCAAGCAAACTGTCAACCTATATAGACATAACAAAAGTCTAAATGAAAAAGCTCCTTATGAATACTACATGAGACAGTGTTCTATAACACGCATTGATACTGGGGCATTGATATTATGACATATATTACCACAAACCAAAAAAAGCAATACGACACTATATAGTCTGTGGTACAAAATTTTATATAGGTTTCCATAAACTCCTGCTTCCAGCCGCCTCGTCATCAAAAGCACCACTCTGAGCACCAAGCAAACTGTCCATCCATAAGAATGGAACTGGTATGAATATACTAAGGAAAACCAGAAATAATGTTCCCTGGCAAGAAAATGAGTATAGGCCATCGAAATTATGGCAAATATTAGCTTCTCAACAGCTAACACTGACAATATATATTTTAGTCTATGAAAGTATCAGTCAAATAATGGAATAGCAAGTTTTTTAATCAGTGGCACTGCAGTAGAATCATTACCAATGGCACACTGTGAACCTAAACCCCACTCACATACAGCAAACAACCGAACCCTTGGGACCTTCTTCAAGAATTGATTATTTTGAAAGTCTTAAAAGTAAAGGAATAAGGGAAGCCAGGCAAGCCAGAACAAAGAGAGAGATTTCTCTTTAATTATTTTACAGGGATGCTTGACATCCCCATTAAGTGCTTTAATCTTAAAATTTCTAGTCATTGTTTATTAAGTTCATGTGATAATGCGTAATAGACTCACTTAAAAAATCCACTTATTTTAAAAGTTCAGTACTTCAAATATTCAACACTTAAACATGAGTGCTAAAATTTTCAGTACTTAATTTCAGCTTACTAAACAGCCCCAATCTCTCTAGAACTGGTGGGATGGTGAGAAGTGGCATGATATCTATATATCTATATCTATCTATCTATCTGTATAAAGGAGCCCATTGTTGCCATGATTGCGACAAGTGGCTCATTTGAATGGTAGTGGGTTTCTTTTTCCTTTTTTTCTTTTCCTTTTTTTTTTAACGCATTGTAACTTTTTGTTGATGTAGATCACTACACTCTTTTTAGATTCATTGTTTGGTTAATTTATTTTAGGTTCATGTACCATATATAGATTACTACGTGAATATACATAGATTACTACATTTTTTTTGTAGTTAAAGTAACCCCTTATCGTTGTGGTTGGGACACACGACATACTTTTTAGATGAAATGCATCTAATTTAAAAAGAAGTCTAAATGTTAGTTGACTATCTTCATAATTCTTGCAACTATCACTTTAAATACATACATTCTTAATACTTATAATTCTATCTCCTCAATTTTTTCAATATTAATTGAAGTCTATGAGAGATTGGTAATAATCATACTTTACTAAAAAATCCTAAATATAGTAACTAATTCCTTTTAATTGAAATAACATAATAAAAAGCCATCTTTTTCATTACAATCTTTGTGCAGACAATTAATTTTCATCTTTTGAATAATTACATCAATATGTAAAAGTAGGTATTATCATTGTGGTTGCGACACCTTTGAATTACCACTTTTTTTTTTTTTTTAATCTATCTAGGTTCTCTTCTCCATGTAAGCTAATCATTAATTACTGAAAAACAGTAACATTAAATTTAATATGAGTTGACTATCTTCTTAATTTCTGCAATTATTACTATGAATGTATGCATTCTTGATACCCATAAATTTGTTTCATTTTACACAATTGTCATACAAACTAAATATTGAAATTTAATATGAATCCTAAAATTTAGTTGACAATGAAAGTAATTTTCATTGTGTCTTCAAGACATAACTGACATCAACATGTTAAGACTCAAGATCAATGGCATGGACAGGTTGATATGTTCATCAACAACTCATTTAAACAAAATTTTCCATTCCGAGCCCAATGTGTTTACATCCATGGATATGTCGATAATATTGACAAGAGGCATTTAATACCAGTGATAAATTTGAAGTAATGTATATTGACTTTAAAGGTATAATGTTTGAAGTATACATGAATTTCATCTACCAAGAAATTTTTAATTCTGTAAGATTAACAAAGGAATAGGCATCAAATTTGAAAGTTCAAGACAGATCTGTTGCCCAATTATGACATATTTTATTCTGAAAACTTTGGAAAAGACATTTCTACTGCTAATCGAACCCTTTAATTGCAGAAGTGCATCAGAATTTTAATAAAACATAGTTTTTGAATGGTCAATGATTGATAGATTGGACTTCTTTGGCCTTAGGTGTACATATGTTTACAATATCATGAACGTCAATGTCATCAAGAGCATTCATGCCACATCAATAGTTTTTTGATAAGATGACAGATAAATAAATACTAATCAACAAGTACAGATATTAGAAACATCAATAGAGATGGTGAGACATGAATGAACTTTGAATTCCATGAGTTCCGATATCTATCTATATACAATATAAAAAGGAAAGAAGGCCACTATCGATGTGGTTGCGACATGTGGCTCATATTGAATTCTTATGTTTTTTTTTTTTTTTGGGGTTACACTTAGTAATTTTTTGTTGATACAATCTACTACATTTCTTTTTTAGATTCATTTTATTTGTGTTGGTTCATTTAATTTAGGTTCATGTACATACATAGGTACTACATAAACATACATAGATTACTAATTTTTTGTGATTAAAGTAGCCTATTATCCCTGTGATTGTGACAGCTGGCATACTTTACCTGTAATTTTTTGTTTTTAACCTATCTAGGTTCTCGTCCCTATGTAAGTTTACTTAATTATTGAGAATTATTAAATTAAATGATATGAATCTAATTTAATATGAAGTCTAAAGTTAGTTGACTATCTTCCTAATTTTTGCAACCATTACTTTAAATACATGCATTCTTGATACACATAATTTTACCTTCTTAATTTTTTTCAATAATAATTTAAATATATGAGATACTATTAATTATAATATTTTACTAAAAAATCATAAATACAATAATTAATTTCTTCTGATTAATACTTTGTTTAATATTATATAATTGTTATACAAACTAAATATATATGAATTCTAAAAGTTAGTTAATTCCTTTTTTAGTTCTTAACTATTATCTTAAATACATGCATTCTTGTTGCTCTAATATTTGTTATATATTGTATTTTTCAAACAAACGGAATAAAACTTATGTCATAGTATATTGTATTGACTAAATTCAATTTAAATTTATCTTCACTATCTCCTCAATTTAAGTATATGAGCTATTGATAATTATAATACTTTACTAAAAGATATAAATATAATAACTAATTACTTTTAATTTTAATAACATAAAAATCCTATGATTTTCTTTTGTTAGACTTTGTAACTTTTTGTTAATATAGACTACTACACTTCTTTTTACATTAATTGTATTTGTGTTGGTTCATTTAATTAGATTCATGGACATACATAGTTACTACATGAACATACATATATTACTATTTTTTTTGTGGTTGGAAGTAGCCTATTATCATTGTGGTTGTGACAAGTGGCATACTTTGCCTTTAATTTTTTTGTTGTTCATCTATCAAGGTTCTCTTCCCTATGTAAGTAGGTTTAATTATTAAAAATTATTATATTAGATAAAATATATCTAATTTAATAAAAAGACTGAAAGTTAGTTGACTATTCTTAATTTCCACATCCATTACGTTAAATACATGCCTTCCTGATACATATAATTTTATCTTCTCAATTTGTTCAGTATTAATTTAAGTGTACAAGATATTGTTAATTATAATATTTTACTAAAAAATCATAATTATAATAACTAATTGCTTCTAATTGATACTTTGTTTAGTATTCTAAAATTTTTATGCAAACTAAATATACACGAAATTCTAAAAGTTAGTTGACTATCTTTTTTAGTTCTTAGTTATTATCTTAAATAAATGCATTCTTGATAATTATAACATTATTTTATACATTGAATTTTTTAAACAAACTAAATAAAACTTATGTCATAGTATATTGTATTCACTAAATTCAACTTAAATTTATATTTACTATCTACTCCATTATTTCAATTACTAATTTAAGTATATAAGCTATTGATAACTATAATACTTTACTAAAAAAATAAAAATATAACTAATTACTTTTAATTTAAATAACATAAAAAATAGCCCTCCTTTTCATTACCATCTTTGTATGGAGAACTAATTTTCATCTTTTTGAATAATTACATTTATGACACTAATAAAAAATTTATTATTTGTATAGATAAGGGAATAGAAAAACATGAAACCAAATAAAATTCTAAGGCTCAGTTTAAAATAAACATACATGGAGACACTGAACAAACAATTTATTGAATTAAATTACATAAGAAAATAATGAAATATGACCAAAATATTATATATAATTTTTACATAAGACTATTTCTTGAATAATGGATCTAAAAAGGTATTCCAAAATCCCATGCATTGCACAGGTCTAAAACTAGTTTGATATAACTGCATGCCATTATGTGGTGATAATGTCAGAAACAGAGGTATCACCTCATCGACAAAAATTATCACAGGAGCCAGCTTGCTAGCAAAGGAGAAGAGTGCCTTTGTGAGCTTTTCAGCATCTCCAAACCACTGCATAAGAAAAAAGCAGGAAAAAACTAAATTAGCCACTGGGCACACTAGAATGAACAGCAGAAACACACATATGGTGCGTTTGGATGAACTTAAAAGTTTATATGCATGAAAATAAAATAAGAACAAAACAATTAGATGGCGATGAACTCAAGTGCCATCAAGCCCAATATTAGCAGGATCCCTTTTGTTCTGGCCACAGCCAATACTGCCATGGCAATGCGGGCCTCCAACAATAGACAGTAGAAACACTTTGACTCTTTGCTTACCTGACGATAGAGCTAGTAATTAGAGAATTCTAACATCCAACAGGAAATAAAAATATGTTGTAATTACAGGTATTGCAAATATCTGCAAAACTTGTTTCTGTATACACCTTGTGTCCTGCCTATGGTAAATTACAAGGCTAAACTCATAATAGCATCCTACAAGTATAGAACGCAAATGAGGGAGTTCAAAAAGTGCATTATAATGCTCTAGATTTTGGACTCAATGAGGCAGTTAGTTGCAATTAGCAATTTTCCATTCACTATAATTGTGGCCAATTTTTCCAATTATAAGAGTGCTCATATCTAATTTCTCAGGTTCACACATCTACCAATTGCAATTAATTTAGAAAAAAAAATGTCAGCCAATCTTGCAGCTCACAGCTTAGGCTAATTAATGGTAAGCCGTGTGTCTAAACTTTCAAAATTCACTAAGATAAAAGGTATATTCTTTTGATACTTGCTAAACAAAGGTCTATTGTAAGAGCATCTTCCACTATCATATGTCCCCTGATATCAGAAGATATTCCAGATCACAAAGAAAAATATAAGGACAATTTCTCCCATCATTGCTTATTCAGTCGGATCAGAGTGTCCGTTACCACGAAACATGTGGTGAAAAAGTAGCAAGAAGTAATGTTGTCATTAGGAGGTTTTTAAAACGGAAAAGTTGCCATATTTTCTGAAAAATGGTAAACAGTCAACCTAAGTTTTCAAAAAATTGACGAATGGTCAACATACCTGAACATATGGAAAATGCATTACCAATTTCTATAAAATGTACCACCTTTTAGTGCCTAAAATTTAGTAGATTTGATAACACAGTTTGCAACATTTGACTAGTACAATTCAAAAATAAGTAACTTGTACATTCTAGGATATCCACCATTCTTCACTTTTCACAAAACAAGAAGTTGATTTGTCACCAATTTCCTAGAACTAAAGTGCCACTTTTCCATTTTAAAAAATGTACCATTGACTAAACATCCATTGTCCTGAAAAAATATACTCAAGTTCTCAACTCAACTCAACAAGCTTTAATCCTAGTCCCTTAGGGTCAGCTACATGGATCTTTTCCCTTTTTTTTTTTTTTTTTCTCACTGGCTCTATTCAAAGTCATATCTTAATTAATTAAATCCAAGACAATCATGTCTTGTTTCACCACCTCAACCCAAGTCATTATTGGCCTATCTCCTATCCTATTTGAGCCTTCTACTTGGATTAAATCACATCTTCTTACAAGCATATTAGTCAGTCTACCTGCAGATGGCTTAGCCATCTCAATCGCCTTGCCTAGTTTTATCCTCCCCCTTCAAACTTCCTTTGAATGTATTCATTTCTTAATTTAAAATTTTCTTGTAACACCACACATCCATCTCAGTACTCTCATTCCAATTACACTCATTTTTTAACACGTTTCATTATTAGTTATCACATTGTACTATACAACATAGTTGGCCTTATAGATCTCCTATAGAACTGTCCTTTCGACATTATAGAAAGTATACAGTCACATCTAAAGCACTTTCCTTTCATCCATCCTATTGTTGTAAGCCTATGAGTTGCATCTTCCTCAAACTTCTCTACTCGATAATTGATCTACTGCATCAAAAATAATCACCTTGATATACCGTCCATCAAGTTTCACTATCTACATTTTTCGTACTAGTTTTACTAAAATTGCAATTCCAAATAGTTTCATGCACTAGAACTATGTCATCCACAAACAACATACCCAATGGGACATTTTTCCAAAGAAAATAATTAAAAAATAGAAAACTCAAATTGACATTGAACCGTGGGAAATGGTACACAAAGAAGAATATTCAACTATTTTTATATGGATCTTAAACAAGAGCTTATTTCAATTGATTATGGACACCGACTGACCACTTCCGTCTTACTATGACCAGAAAAACCAGACAAGAGAGAATAGGGCACAAGATTGTAAAACAACCTTACAGTGGAGTTAACAGACGATACCAAAGAAACAAAAATAATTTATCCTTAAATGAAGTACTGCGTCATACAACTGATCATTTAAAAGTATATCATCAACAAACAGCATCAATATTTCAAGTACCTTTGATGTTAGAGTTGAACCAGTTATGCTGATAAAATTTGCCCCTGCTTCTGTTGCAAGTGCTTTAGCAAGAAGGGTTTTCCCGGTTCCAGGAGGCCCAAAAAGTAATATACCCTTGCAAGGCTGACAAAAGCTTCCAGAAATTAGCAGAAAGACACAGAATACAGTCCATTTGAAATCAAGTAAATACACACAAGAAGACCAATAAAATACCCGCAACAAATTTCCACACGAGAAAAGCTCTGGCCTCCTCATTGGAAGAATGACAAGTTCATTTAGTGCCCTCTTCACTTCTTCAAGAGCACCAATATCATCAAACTTGACACCAATTTCACCTGGAGGAACCACTGCTGAAACAAAGTTGTTCTCATACTCATCCTTAGCAAGATTCTGTGAAAGTTCATACATGTTAAGGATGCATGGAAGTCATCAATCTCCTCATAACATTATGAAATTAGAATAAGAAAAGACACACACCTTCAGATTTTGCGATGGCTTCTTGGATATTGTTTCTTGCTCCTTTAACCTTGAAATTGCAATTTCAAGGCTTCACAAGATAGAGAACATCAATCAAATGTAAGGTGATAGAAAAACAACTGTCAAACCAATAAAATAGTAGAGAATATATATATACCTTTCACGGGGCATACACAATCTTTCTGCTTTTATTGAAGGAAGGAGACATGATGATAAGTAATGATTTTTGGCCCAGCCAACAACTTTCTCAGCTTCTGTAAACAAAATTCAACGGTAATTGGGGATGACAAATGGCATGATAGACAACCAAAAAGGTATTGCCATAAATTTATGAGAAGTTTTATCTTCTCCAACCAGGTTAAGTTCTAAAAGTTCCACCAAAATATCAGACCTAGAAAAACATGTAAACTTTCTAAATTTGGTAAACTTTGAAAGAACAAAAGCACAAAACACCACATGCCAGTACCATCTACAATCCAAGAATACCATTAACACATCATACTGAAACAAATACCTATCAAAAAATTAGGATTCATCTCGAGAGGGCATTCCAGAAGCCGCTTCTTGCAAGTAGTTTTCATACCATGTTCAACATCTTTTTCAAGTGAAAATTTTGCATGGATCCTATTCTTATATGAAAGCAAGTCAATCCTGCTTTTGCTATAAAGTATTCATTGCTTATTAATGATATTTTTAGTAATAAAAACAGTTGGTCGAGCAATTAATGATGACAGAGAGATTTCAGCCAACAGGCCCCCAATGCTGTGTAACATCGACAGAGATTGCTTATTCTGTCATGCATCTTTCTATCTCCACCTCTCTGGCTTACTTTTCCTAGCTGGATGCTTACCTTATTATTATGAAGCGGGAAAGACTTTTTTTTTATAGATTAAGAGGTGAGTAAGGGGGAAGAATGGAAGACCAAAGAGCCCCTACTAATCTTCTACCATATATTTATCTAAAAGAATTGAAAAAGTTATACAACACTAATGTAGTTATTTTTAAAGGGATACAGGTAGGGTAAATCAAGCCAACCTAGTTGTGAGTAGCTTGAAATAGGCTCGCTAAGGGCTCATTTGAGCTTGGCTCAAGCTCAGTAGTCTAAACAAGCCAGCTCAACAGTAATCAGCGAGTCAAGATTGAGAGAACAAGTGCTTGGCTCATAAAAGCCTGACAAAACCAAAGAACATATCCGCAATTTTCATTTGCATTCAAAATTTCAAAATCTTAATGGCATTCCCCAATGCAGAAAGAAAAAAACACTCCAGTTGGCATTTTCTTTCACCTGACCACTGGTAACAGCCTGACAACACCCTGTACTGACCACCAATTACAAAAAAGAATTGATGGATACTCATTATGTTACTTGGACTCGGGTACGGATGTCGGGTGCAGGTATGTGTCTAAGCGTCGAATTCATCTAATTCTCATATCTAAGGACACTCAGACACAGCTAGATTTCATATTTTTTTAATTATTTACGCATACTTGTTGTATACATAACCAACTAGCCATATCAGACATATCTCATACCCTTATCCGAGTGTTGAGTATCCTTCACAGATATTTTACAAATTTAGAAGAGTTCAGGTAACATACATACTCATACTGTCTTACCTCAAAATGCCATAACTTTGTAGAGCTCCACATTTTAAATGGCTATTGCAGTATTAAAGCAGGACACATCAAGTATAAAGCGAGCTGGAGTAGCTCATGAGGTTTCTGAGCATGTCCAAGCAGCTGATGTGACCACTAACTTAATTTTTTTTTTTTTTTTTGAAGTGAGAATTAACTCATGCTTGACCTGAACTTGATCAGTGGTCGACCTTAAACCAAGCCAAGCCTGAGCAATAAAACATATCTATACTCAGGTATGTCCGCTCATTCACACCCTACTAATTGGAACTTAAGAACTACGATAATTCTAACATTTGAAAATCTTCTTCAGATATCAAGCTATAAAGTTCTTAAAAGTTGAAACATAAGAAACTGTGGATACATCTGCTTTTAAAATCGAAAAGAAAAAAACAGAAAATTAAGCTTTAACTTTGGGATGCTTATTACAAAAGTTGAAACCCTTGTTTCTCTGTGTGAAATTTGAAAGGTCTTAAATAACTATCCTCATCTCTGCCCCTTGTCTCAGAATGAGAACTGTCTTCAATTGGTAAGCTGTAGTTTTCCTAAGTTGATTGGACACCAGCATTGTATCTGGTCAACCAATGATTCAACCATTTTCAGGTTCATCCTTGAAGTTTTTTTTACTTATTTTTCAATGGACCCATCTAGGACACTCTAGCGACACGTATTCGGCACATCTAAGACACATATTGGACACATTTTGATGACTTGTGAATGCTACACTCATATACAATACACATAAAAATGTACAAATATATATACTAGTTTTAGACCCGTGCTCGGAATACCTCTTTAGATCCATTGTTTAATGACAATTATTTTAAATTAAAACTTAATATAATTTCTTTGGTCATATTTTTAAAGTTTTTATATAATTTAACTAACCCATATATGCTTATAGTAAATTGAATATTAGTATACTCAACTGTATTATCTATCTCTGTTTATGTATTCTAAAAATAATATTATTTTCTATGAAATATATAAACCACATAAATGTAATCATTCTAAATAAGAAAATTAATTATTCGCATAAAGAGAGTAATGAAAAATAAGGCTTATTAGTTATAACTGTATATATGATATTTCTAGAAAAGTAAAAAATTATCAAGTACTCATATATTTGCAATCAAAACTTAAATAATTGAAACAATTTATTTTAAGTATCACGAAGGCGTTTATTTAAAGATAAAATTAAGAAGATAGTCTAATTAATTTTTCAATTAAAATTAGACTTCAATTTGTACAAAAACTACGTATGTTTGGTTGTACAAAGTATTGAAAGTTATGAAAAATATAGGCCCCCACTTTGTACAACCAAATGATACATGCTTAACACGTGTCTTAATATTTGTCAAAGTAATAAAAAGAATGTATTTGAGGGTATAGGTTAGGAAATTAAAAAAATAGTCAATTGACTCTTAAAATTCTTATTAAATGTAGATCAAGGAACAAAAATTTCATTTGTTTCCATTAAAACAGCCGAAATGTTTCCGTTTCCTAAGAAGCCGAAACGAAATACTAGTAGAATAACGAAACACTATTATTACGATCAATACACACTGTAACATAGAAAAATGCACCAAAACACAACGATATATATTGAAACAATAAGTTATATTAACCCAAATTTAAAATTTTTATAAATGTTGTAGAATTTTCATAGAAAAAATTGTATTTTACTATTTTAATATTTGTCACTTTTGAAATGTTTTCGAAACATTTCCGAAATGTTTTCGAAACGTTTCCGTTTCCAAACCAATCGAAACGACCTCTCAAAACTAAATTTTGATCCTTGATATAGAAACAATTTTAATTTTTTATAATGCATGTACTTAAAGTAATAGTTGGAAGACTAAAAAAATAGTTAATTGACTTTTACAACTTTTCATAAAAAAATGATACATTTTATTTTAGAATGAATTTTAAAAGGTCAAAATAAGTAATATCTTTTGATAATTACATATTTATTGGCACAAGGAAGTGAACCTAGATAAATTAAAAAAATAATGGATAGAAAAAGAGCCACCCATAACATTTGTTTATTTATTTTAATTTCTTATTTTGTTGTAGTGATTTCACCTTTTATTTTTATTTTTGTAAGTGTTATTTGCATAGGAAAGATAACCTAGATAAATTAGAAAACAAAGATAAAAAATAAATAAAAAAAGCAATCAAAGTAAGCCACTTGTTACAATCACAACGACAATGACTAATGCACAATATGTGTTTTTTTAATTTTTTTAGTCTTATATTTTGTTGTAGTGATTTTACGTACAAAATAAATATGATAATATTTATTATTTTAATATTCTATGCAGTTTATTTTACGTAATTTAAGTGTGTATTCACCTAACTATTTATGTTTAACTCATCCAACTATTTATGTAAACTAATTGTATATTCATCTAACTATTTGTGTTCAATTATGTATTTGATCTAAATAAATAAATATAATAATAATAATTCTTCTATACTCTGTGCACGTATATGTAGTAATCTATACACTTATATGAATGTAGTGTATGTTTATAAACATAACATGCATGAACCAAAACAAATATAATGAATCTTATATTCATGTATTAATCAATATATGTATATAAACCTAAAATACATATAGTAACATAAATATAGACCTAAATGCATTAATCAATGTACTAACATCTATAAATAAATGAACAAAAAAATATATAATTAGCCACAAACACCATTAATACATTAAGTAAATACATTGAATAATAAATAAATTAAATCAGTTCAAAAAAATAAGTACATGCACTAACCAAAGGGACAACAAAATAGTTAAATACATATATAGTGAACCAAAGAGACAACCAAACAATTATTTTTTATTTTTTAAACAACACTTTAAGAGCCACTCAAAATGAGCCACTTGTCAGAACCTCGGCGATAGCGGCCTCCTGTTCTATATTGTATATAGAAGATATATATATATATATATTTATCGTATCATTGCCGTGTCCGTGTCCTCACTTTTTGAAAATTGTTGTCCCTTGTCCTTATCCATGCCCGTGTCCATATCTGTGCTCCTTAAGAATTGATCATTGCCTTACAAGTCTACTTGCTTAGAAAACCTAGAGTGTTTTAAAATTTTCTTTCCAGATCTTATGTTAAGAAAATTGTTCCTACTTTCAATGAAGCTTCAAAAACCATCAACAATGTTATAGAGCAGATCTTTTATTCTTTAATGAATTGTTATCATTCATAAATACATGTATAAACATACACATGCATACAATCGAACCTCTATATAAACATTATTTTTGTATGATGAACAAAGCTAGTTTTATACATAGGCCCTTGCCCTGTGTAAGAGATTACTCACTAAATATACATGATAAAAGATAAATTTCTGCCAACATGAATCATCCACCCTTTCTCACTCTCAAATCATTGGCCTCCAAGTTCACCATTTACATTCAGAACCAACTAGCTACAAGGAAATATATTTACCTCTTAAATATTTTACCACTAACGTTAAATTCAAAAGTACAGCTTGGGGTACATGGCCAAACTATGACTCAGCCACTTGCAGCCAAGTTGAAACAGACATGCATGTCAACATGTGTAACACACGTTTAAATTTTTACAGCCCTGCTCATAGATATCGTTGGAGCTATCAGAGCAAATATTTGGTTCACATTCACCAGATGAAAGTTCCAAAAGCAATGTAAGAAAAGGATGAAATTGACATTAATGAGGGGCTCAAAAATTTTAAAGGAAGGAAAGGCATCAAAAGGGGATGCCACCTATATGCAAAAGGAAGAAAAGAAAGCAGAAAATACAAAAAGAAACCTATCCAGGTGTATCATATCTTACTTGAAGTGAGAAAAAATGAAGTCCAGAAAATATAGTCCAAAGTTTAAGCTGGGGCTCGTTGCTCAAAAGTCAAGGAAGAAACAAGATGTCCTCTCTTCATTTAGGAAACCAAAGTTGGATCTTCATATTCAAAGGGAGAGAATATCGGGTTTTTATGCTTGAAGAAGAAGAAGAAGAAGAAACCACAGAGCAGGAGGGGAGAAGATCCCTAAACAGCAATCAAATTGCACCATTGAACCCCCAAGTGGCTTAACACGCTGCTGCTTGAAGTCAGACAATGGTAATATGCAATTTTTTATAGACAAGTCAAAACATCTGGTATTACGTTTGAAGGTAAACCCAATGGGAACCAAAAATCCTTTCTTGAATGGACCACAATAAGTAACTGCACGTATGACCCTATTCCCTTGTCTTGCTTTCTGGGAGTTGCCATGTCAACAACTTGTGTGTGTCTACAAAACATACCCTCAAAAAGAGTAAGCCACGAATCACTAGCTTATAATCTGCAGCATATGTTTCAATAACATTTGTCTTTGAATAAGGCACTGGTTGCCGCAGTACAAGTGCCAGCACAAGCTTCATGTCAGAAAGGATGATGCAAATTCCATTATGGTACCAATCTTTTAGAATGGAATCACACATGACTGTGTGAAAGCAAGCCATGATATTGCATGATCTTGCTCAAGATTAGATGTTATTGTCTTATTTTCAGGACCCAGATTTCCTGCTTCCAGGAGCTAACAGATTCACAGCATCAAACATTCACACTTCTGGGATGCTCACTGGTGAAAATAGCAAGCCATGATATTGCATGATCTTGCTTAAGATTAGATGTTATTGTCTTATTTTCAGGACCCAGATTTCCTGCTTCCAAGAGCTAACGGATTCACGTCATCAAACATTCACATTATATTGCCGCAACTGTTCAGTTGAACACATGTTTGCTTGCATTTATACACATGCTGATAATACTATTCAATACCAATGATCTGGATTAGTTTCTACCCAAACACTTTCCCAAGGAAAAAAAAACAAAAAGAGAAGTTCAGAGAGAACCAAATAGTTCTGCCTCCAGGACATCTACAACTACATCAAATTACAGAATCCAAATAAAAAGTTATAATCATCACATCAGTTTGAAAGAGCAGACCACATCCAATGTAGTAATAGAAATACAGCATAGAAATCATATTAATTAATAAGAGTAATTATACATTCAAATAGAAACCATATTAATTACATACAAGTAATGCACAGAAACTGGGGAACAGTGTGCTGTCATCATCCTCTCCATCATTACCATATTGCTTGAGTTTTATGCCAAGTATATGAATGTCGAAATATGGATTGGATTCATTTAGGAATTTAACTCATTAGAATCAAACAATTATTTAGCGAGATGGACTTCTTGATATCTTGGATAATTTTGCTTTTCATGAGAAGATTGACTTGGGGTGTCGGATATTGCATAAATGTAAAGTAACTACCTACGTTTTTTGATTTGTTTTTTTGTTTTTTTTTTTTGAGAGAGAGAGAGAGCACCCTAGTTTTGCAATTTCACATTGCCCAGAAGTCTCATCAGCGTCTATAATTGTCACTACATGCTCCTTAGAAACTTCCATCTGAACCAATGTAGTCCATCTTGCAAATTCAAACACATTTTGAGTATAAGTAAGCCATTTAAGGGCTCTCCCTTAATATATCACATACTAGAGCTATTTCTAAAATTTATCTTATAGTCACCTTTACAGAGTTGATCTTTCTAGTCCCACCATTTTGTCAGCCTACCCTATCCATGTCATCACAAATAAGCAACAAACAATAAATCCCTAAAACTGGAACATTGATCACACAATTCTTGTTTCAAGAAAATATTTTCAGTAGAGGTCATTTGACAATAAGATTTACACAAGTTTAGTAACACTGAAAAATCATTTGTCAGTAAAAAAAAAAAATCATATATAGGGTCACATTAGATTCTTACTCCGCTTTGTCAGTATCAAACCATCGCTATTTACATGCAACAGGTCCATGCAAGATAGATCGTGCTCCTCAAGGACCTGAAATACACAGTTATTAATGAATAAACCCATAGATCAAAAAGACTCGGTGGCACATGAATTCCATTCACTCAAACACATTACAGGTTCCTCAAATTTAACAAATTAAAGTTTCACCGAAAAAACTCATCACTACAAAAGCTATCTCCATACCTTATGTAGTTCATTTAAATTGCTCCGTGATATTACAATTCTCTGGTCTTCTTCAACCTGCTTATTGAATGTTCTCAGCAGATCATCCTCCTGCAAAGAGCAAGATCAGTGAGAAAATACAAAAACAACCAAACCGTATATCCAAGATTTGAAATAATCAGTTACGTTGAATAGTAATTTTGCCAAATGAGATTGTAGTCTAGGACCTTCACCAGCACAGCCACTAAATGAAAAAAAAGAAACCACAATACAAACTCAGTTGTCACAACCAGACACCCGAGCACATGTGCGTATATGTTCTATTAAACACAATGTTTTTCCAACCAAGAGCTATACTCAGTCCCCCAGAGGGTAGTGAAAAGGGTAAACTATCCCCATAGAGGTGGAATAACAGGCATCAAAAGTTAAATCATTGATTCAAAAAGTTCTAAACACAAAATCGAGACAAACCTACACCAGCTTAGGGCAATAGCGCAACAACCACAACAACAACAATAATAGTAATAACAATAATAAAGGAAAGAAATCTGCCCATGGATATGATTTTCAAAGCCAAACCAACTTTAACATCTATTCCTACAACTGCTACAGGTTCATCTGGGCAAGTCCGACACCTGCAAGGATGAGCTAAAAGGGATGGGTTTGGAAAGCATGGTTCTGAGAATCAATTTGGCAAAGTCTCAAGTTCTCAACCTGGCAGTGATAAACCTAGGTATTGTCTGATTACTACTTTAATGCACAAATCTATAAAAAGCAGATAAGGAAGATAAAGTTCCAAGAACTAAAGTAGAGATTACATCTGCAACCTATGTGTATTACTTGCACTTTGCCCTCATCAATACAAACGAACTGTAACTCCAATCCTCTTATACAGAGTACAGCATAAAGGCGTTCAAGTATTTACTCTATTAAATTTGTTTAGTCAAGCCTTAGCTAAATAAGTGATCTGTTTTTGTCCAGTTAAGAATAGTACTGGAAAGCACTATTAAGCTAATCCCTCCATCATCTACTTACACCCCCCCCCCCCCCCCCCCCCCCCCCCCCCCCCCCCCCCCCCCCCCCCCCCCCCCCCCCTTCCCCTTTTCCTCCCCCAACCCGAAAAAAAAAAAAAAGAAGTTAATCCCTCCCTCATATGCAATGAAAATTGGTATTGGTAGTCATCTTGGTACTACCAGCATTATGCAAAAATCTCATGCATAAGTTTTTGAGTTTAAGGCACCATGTTTATTTGCTGAAGAAGGGAATAAAATGCAGTGTATGTATATATGAATATCTGCCAGCATTAGTCTTTTTTCAGTCTCTTCTTTCTGCTTGCCTGATTGCTTCAAATGTGTCTATAGCTTCACCTACAATTCACCATTCATGCTATGAAATTTCAAGTTCAACTAAAAAAGAAAAAAAAAAAAAAGAAGAAATCCTTGTACATTCATGCGATAGAACAATTTTCAAGGGCTATGGTCACAATTATTAACTCGATTTTGTGTTTTTAACATGTGAAATTGTTCTTTCCCTTCCCTCCTTTCTCATTCCTTCATTACTCTGGTTCGTATACCAACTAATCTGGATCTTAGCAATGGCATAAAAACAGAACTGGTTGACCCTTCTGTCACTTATGCCACAAAATTGTTCAACTTTTCGCCCTTTAGCATCTGATCTTAGCACAATGATGGATCATGTTGTGCAGCTGCTCCGAGCAATTACTGGACATCTTCACTAACTATGGAAGTTGTTGATTATAGTCTGAGAATAGCTTTTGGTATTTTTCGGCAGCCCTAAATTTTAGATTCCAGTGCCTGTCCAGGTACAATATTTAGTACAACTACTCTTGCCAGTCGAACATCCAACTGACACTCAAAGTTACTGGTTTCCTCTTTCCACTTAACAAATTGCACTCCTGTCTCTAAACGTTTTATTTTCTATTGGTGACACTTCTATTTTGGCTGTCTTTCCCCATTCCTGAATTTCCTTCGAGAAAATTTTCAATCAGTAACCGAGTCATGATTAATCTTGTTCTATAGACTCTAGAACCCCAACATTTAGAAAGTAACCCCAATATAGAGAAACTAACTACAACTAGCCGTATATACTCGAGGCTTTATTGAGAGGAAGATTTATGTTACATGTATAAGTTAATTGGCTGCCTACTGTGGGCTTGTTTTCATTGTCTTTTGATATATGGCACTGCAGGCTTGGTCATGTTTGTAGCTCGACTCAATTATCACCCATGAGTCATAACTTTGACTACTCTACAAGTCAACTTCAAAAAGCACTTCTCTCAGCAATCTCCACAAATCATAGTAGAGGCACATTCTTGAGAATCTTTAGAAGGAAAAATATCTGCACTAGGTAATGAACTCCAAGAAAGCAACTAAACTGTAGTCATTTAGTAACCTCAAAAGGTATGAAATTAGAACAAAACCTGCAATGCACAACTAATTCCCAGTTTTGGATTATAAGCCGGTTAGCTGAAACATTAATTGAGTACACACTAAGATGTCAGACAGGATAGCAGCTTCACATCTTTCTCCCCAACCTTCATTCTCACGGAAATAGCAGATCAGGTTTAGAAAAATGGAAGCAACTACAAAAGAAAATAGTAAACATGGCCAATGCAGATTACGTAGTCGAAAACATGTTTCCACTGGTGAACATGGGTCACTACATGCATTTTGATCCCATGATAAGTTTGTAGAAAAATTGTAGTCAACTACCTCAAGGGAACAATGGGCCAGCAACAACATGTAATGGAAAAGGCTTATATAATAAATGCTTGCCAGAGTTACTTGAAACCTTTTCACAATTTTATGGTGAGTAGTCCCCAACCAACATAATAAAATCAGAGCAGAACGCAAAACAAAACATAGCAAACATAAAAGACTCAGTGTAACAGGGTAAAGCTTAAAATTAAACACAGGAACCTTATGAAGAATCCCTCCATTTCTTTAAAATATTAAAAAGGTCAGACAGATAACTACCTTTGGGGGATATATGGACATAACATTTGTGAAAAGCTTATATATTGCATTATCTTCCGGTCTCTTTGTTGCCCTTAGTCCCTCTGTGAGTTGCTTTAAAGGTAGAGGCTGAAAAACAAAATGCAAGCCTTTAAAAAAGTGAAACAATCCATGTAGTTTACGTATCATCCAGCATCTAGAAACTGGTAAGAGATGACAGGTGATATCTGCAACAATAGAACTACTCCACGAATGGCAATATGCCAATATCACAGAAAGATAGCATTTTACTTTAAAAAAAAATAGACAGACAAGCTTACCAAAGGTTCTACAGAGGACTAAACAGAAGTAATGGACAGTTCAATAGCAACAAATTAGGAAGCACATAACAGAAAACAAACTCATAATATAATGACCAGTCACTAACTATTGCAGAAACTAATCAGCCAGCTCACTCATATTCATGCTTTACTAAACAAAAGAACCATAATATAAGCTGGCAGTATGGAAGCATTGCCTAAAACAGTATCATTTCAACTATACTGTTTCTAACTTCATTTTCATGTTAATCACATAAGTTAAACGTTCTGTATACTTGTATAGATTTCAACAAATCAGTTCTTTAAATGAATAATTCAGTTCAAACATCTAAGTATAAAATTATGGCTGCTGAAGTCAAGTGCATTGAGTTACACAGCTGACATTCTTCAGGTAGAATAGGCCTGAGCAAGCCACTTTAGAGCCAGGATACAGCTGAGCCTGTCTGTTCCTCCTTTACCGGTTGTATCTATGAAATCCCTCTTTCCCTCCCTCCACTAAGTGACAATGATTAAATCACTATATTCTCAAATGTTTGGTTATCTGTTCTCAGTTTCATCCAGCTGTTATTTTCAACATGTTAGCATTTCTCATGGGATTCTTAAAATGTGCTTAAGCCATTTTCATTGTCCCCCAATCTTTTTGCCCATTCATATTGGCTCCTAGTGATACATTGTTTTTTGGTGGCCTAAAATCTTAAGTAAATATTTGCGGAAGAAGTTAGAATCTTCAGTAAATATTTGCAGAAGAAGTTAGAACTTTATGGCCACAAAACCACAAAATCCAAGAAACACATGCTTTGCCACACAACTAGCAGCACAACATTGTGTCAATCTCACCCTTTTTACCGAATGAGCCAACGAGTAGCTTAAAATATTTTCCCTAATTTGTACAGTTGACATTTCGAGTTTGGCACTAACTTTTAAGAAGCTGTGTCAAGCACAAGAAGCTATGTCAAGCACCAACACTTGTTGGACACTCCCATGTGTCAGACATGCGCCCAAACCTGTCTTATTAGTATTTTTTAATTTTTTTCAGAACCAGGCACACTTTGGACACTTGCGGAACATACATGAAACACATCGCAAGTTTGAAAAAAATAACTTAGGAGCCAATTATTAATATCTAAACAATGGGGATCTGTACTTATTAATCCCTCTTTTTTTAAAATTAAAAAAAAAGGTAATAAGAGCATTGTATTAAAAGAAGCATCAAAGGAAGGCCACCCCAGGTCCCACATACAGAAGGACCTAACAAAGAGCACACCCAATTAATCCGTCTTCCTATACACCTTTTAATTGTAGGATTCCTTAAACCTAACACTTCCTAGTTATTTATGAATAAGCCTTCTAAATATATTGAACACTAACTAACAAAACAAACACAGAATAAAATAAAATAAAAAGTGTTTTTTCTTTTTCAAGTAAAAAATAAAACAAAGGGTCCACAATGTTCAATCTGGCAACATAACAAACACTTGCACCAATAGCTACTCCAAAAGCACTCTATGTCCTTTCTTTTTAAATTACTCAAAAACTTAATCTTGGCTCGTACCTATACATTTGGTTCCCAAAAAAAAGGTTGCAATGCTAAGACGGGTGACCACTCGTCCCCACAAAAGTAGATAAATAAATTATTAAAAAAAAAACACGGAACCACCAATAACATTCTCTCTTTCTTTTTTCTCTTTTTTTTGGATTAGGTAAATAAAAAAACAGTTACTAACATAAAGAGTATTAAACTCATCAAACTAATGAAGGCACCCTTTTGAGAACATTACTGCAATAGAAGATTTGTGCATGCTAAACATCCACTAGTTACAAGAAATAACAGCCATTCTGTAATGAGATTTGGAGGTGGTGATCAATGTTTTGAAACCCAGACCGTTAAGTGAACCGGAAAAGGGAATGGGTTAAGGGTCACTGATTCAATCGCCGGTTCAACCAGAATCAAACAGTGACATCATAATTATATTATAAATATATTTAAAATTACAAATAAATACACAAATAAAAAAAATGTATTATAGTTACCAAAATTTAAACACTTCAATGTATTGTACATATTTATGAAAGCAACCAAAAAAATATTATTCCAGCAAAAGGTTCAACAACAAATTTAGTGAGCCCAAACAGAGATCTTCTTATCCTACATATTTTACATTCCCAGTCAGGCCAAAGAAGTCATCATATACTATTTTAAAAAAAACCCACTCTCCGAAGTACAAAACCACTCTATTTGGTGCAAGTGTCTGTCCAGCGTTTCTATTGGGTTTTTTTTTTTTTGGGGGGGGGGGGGGGGGGGGGGGGGGGGCGGCTAATTTGTACAAAAGCAAGAATTTGATGGGGTTTGACAAGAATTGAATATAATAAAAATATGCTTTACAAATATTATATAACAATAACAATAGCAAAAGCAATCTACCAAAAGATAACCAATCTGATGCGATTTGACAAGTCTCAAAAAGTACATCCCAAAAACAATACACTTAGAATATCCTCACAGCCCTTTCCCCCTTTCCTAAATCACCGCACTCATGAACTCACCCAATAGCAGATCGAAAAACCACAACCCCCTCACCAGACTGAAACATTCAACCATTGACGTTCTTAAAGTAGCTATCTTGAGAGATGTTACACTAGCTTTTCTTCATAGATTTTAAAGCAGCGGAAGCACCCAACCATGATGAATCGACTATGATCTCAAATGGGTTGCAAGGGAGGAACAACTCCACCACCATGAAGTCCTTGCCGGCACAGTGCATTTTGATGACCGTCGACTCTCCGTCTGGACTGTTCAACCATAAGATGTGCCTCAAAAGTCTCTCTCTCTCTCTCCCCTTGATAATGAACCGGCCGGTTCTAGTGAACCGTTAACGGTTTTCATGGCCCAACAGTTCCCGGAAGTTTTAGCGGTTTTCACTATTTACATCGGGTTTTACTCTAGTACGATTTGACCGGATCGTTTCTTGGACCAGTCGATAGTTCAATCGGTTGAACCGGCTGATCCGGTCCGGTTTTTAAAACATTGGTGGTGATACGATTAGGCAATCATTATTGGTTAAAAGAAAATTTTACTTGCGTAATGGCCGTTATAGGCTGTTGCAGCACCATTATACTACCATAATGGTCCGTAACGACCCTTACGTATTGTTAAGTCCAATGTTTTGATAATTAGTGTCTATCTATCAATATACAACATAAAAAATGAGTCCACTATCGCTGTGGTTGCGACAAGTGGCTCATTTTAAGTGGTTCTTAAGTTTTTGTTGATAATTTACCTCTCAAAAAGAATAAATGATCTTTTAAGTATTTGAGCAATCTCTTTGGCTAATGGAATTTATTTTTTTGAACTGCGAATCACTGTAGTTATTTACTTCATGTATTTTGTAAAAGAAAACTTACACCACTCTACATTGGATCCATTGAATTACAAATGGTCTGTAAATATATGAGTTGTCTCTTAGGCTCACTGTATTTATTTTTTTGAATTTCGGTTCACCGTATTTCTTTAGTTCATGTATTTCATAGAACAAAACTTACATCACTATACATTGTATATATTGAATTCATATGAAATGCATCTTCTCTATCTCATTAACTCCTTTAACTATTATTTAGATACATGAGCCACTGCTAATTATAATACTGCATTGAAAAAATGCTCTAAATATGATAATTAAGTCATCCTCCTTATCAAAACTGCCACTGCCAAAAATTCTGGAAGAATAACGTTTTCCAAAAAAGAAAAAACATTGGAATGTTTTATTTAGTACTATTGCTGTGTGGAACAACATTCAAACAAGGACAATTGTTTTGTTGGGACTGAACAACACCAATAAGTTCAAAAAATTAAAAACAAATTCCGTGCATCGCATAGGTCTAAAACTAGTGTCAATAGGAAAAAGACTCTAGAAATAATCTAGGCCACTTTTTGCAAATATTCTTTGCATCTTTTCTTAGGTGTTGCTCCCTAAATTGTCTACACATTTAAGCTATCCTAGAAGTACAAATTTGGTGAAGAAAGCATCAAGTTTAAGTTGGATCTTGAGATATTAGGCTACAGGTGTTCTTGAACTTGTGGCTAGTTGTTTCAGATTGTCAGATCTGATCCATGATATTTTTGGTTCCTTTTTTTTCTATGATTTAGTTGTATGTAGCACGGTCTAATTCCTTAGTTTGTGTTTCTGCAAAATTATGAAGATTGACAAGCCTTGCGGGTTAGAATTTAGAGCAAGAAGTTGTATCCAGCAAATTGTATACAGTTTTGAGTTTTTATAATTTCATATTTTCTTTTGAACTTCAACTACATATACATTGTATGACATATATTAGAATTACCAGCTAACGCATAAAATTTTGATAATTTTTCTTTTGATAAATTTTAAATTTTCCTTTTTTGAAAGTGAGTGATTTCAATTTTTTTCTTATTTTCTCTTTGAACCTATTTTCTTCTTTAACCATTTAATTCTATAGCTGTATAATTTAATTCTAATACTAGATTTTCTTTTGGAATTTGGTCAAAATTATAAAAATATGATTTGATACTTTGCGAGCACAGGCAGATGTCCATTTTTGACATGATGGGTGGTGTGGTGACTCTTCCCTAAGGAATCCTTCTCTGGATTTATGTAACACTACCATTAATAAGAGTGGAAATTGACTTTTGGTTGAAAAAAGTCTCTAAAGACGAAAAAAATCACGTTAAAAAAAAAAAAGCCAAAAAGCTATACCAGATAAAGCCTTAATGGATGAATAGGTGATCAATGGGGAAGATAAAAATAGCACATGCTTTCGGTGGGAATCAAAGATCCTTAGAAAGGGTGGAGTGGAAAATTCAAAGTTGAACCACACTCCTTGAGCATGTTATATAGTTGGTCCACGAAGAAATGAACTAATCCCTACATTTTTTTTTCGAGATTATTGAGTGTTGTACACCTCACATCTACCTCCATACTAGTCCACTCTTTATTGAATTTTGCTTGTCAAAAAGTAGACCTTTTCTCTTCTCTCTCCACCATACTAAATCAATCTCCTAACAAATTTTTCTGACATTTTTTGGATCATAATCAAAAAGAAATTGTCATGCTATAGAAAAAATATGGAGCATCATAGGATATCTCAAGACTTCAAATAGAAAACCAAAAGATGTAACATCTGGTTTCAAAAACCCCCCAAACAAACCAGACATATAAAGCAAGTTAGTAAAGGGCAGCCCAGTGCATAAGACTCCCACCACTAATGGATCTAGGGAGGGTTAGAAATATAAAGGAAGTTCAAAAAATTCTGATAAATCATAATAGATATAGTGAGAGTGAGTATTACCAACTTGGCAAGGCGACCCAAATTCGGTAGGATCATCGTCTGTTGACAACATTGGAAAGAAAGTTAGTAGCCAACATTAGGAATATGAAACAGGTAGACATGCCTCCACAACTCACCACCATGTATAAACACAAGATGTAAAATTTGAATCTTACAAATTTCTCTTTCTCCTTTGAACCTGTTTCAACTTTGTTTTGCCCACAAATCAGAACAACGGGTCCTGATAACTGGTCAAGCATTTCTGGCACCTTACGGACAAACTCTTTACGATTTGACTTGGAAACAGCCCTTGACAGCCACAGAGAAGAGTCTGGAAAATAGACAATAACAGGTTGTATAGAATGAAGGACCTGCAAACAATATGAGAAAAACTGTCAAACGGAAAAAGAGATTATACTTATATGTACACACTTAACATCAAACAGGGTAACCAATCGTAAATTGAGCAGCATACTTCACACAGTGCCTCCATTGCAACATAGCAGTCCTCCGCTTGAATATCAAGATCGTGTTCAACATCCTTAACTGCAAACAAACAAAACCTGTTAGTATGATTTCAATAAATAGAATATCATTACATACACTACTACTAAACAAAGCCAAGTCAGTTTCATGGTTCAGGGCATGCCTAGCAGTCTGGAGTTCCAATACAGCTACGGAAGTTGAAGAAATATGTGATGCAAACAACAAAGATTTAAAGCAGACCAATACAAGTTCATCAAATATGTGAAGCTGAAGAAATAGCTGCCTGATTGATATTTAAATGCATATAATTGTAGCAGCCTATTTGCCCGATGAGTTGAAAATAATAGCCAACACAGGCGAGACTGCCTTTGTTTTGATTCCCAGAGACAAACGAAATTCAATACACATCCTTTTTCGTAAAAAAGACAAAAAGACAAGAGAACCAATACCTTCCAATCTATCACAAGTAGGCGCAAGTTTTGTGCATTAACACAGAAACGAGGTTCTGACAAGAGGACTCTCCAAAATCAAGATTTAAGGACCCAATTAGACACGTGTGAATGGTGAATTATCGATATAAAAGAAAAAACTTGTTTGTGTTTTGGTAGGGAGCATGTGGAAGAACTTCAAACATGTAGCCTGAAGAACATAATATACTTAAAGTAGGTCAAAATTTTCAAGTGGGATACAGGCAAGTCTGTAAACATACCAAGGCTTTTAAAGAGGGGAAGATGTAAACAATATGGCGTTACAAATGAATTTTAGTAGTTTAACATAATAACCTTTATAAGTTGATATATCTCTTGCCTCTGTTCATAATATTTTACTTTGTGGAAAATTTTACGCAACATTCTGTCCACTAGTATTCTTTCAGCATCCAGCATCAAATATGCACGTCCATATGTCAACAATATCATAAAGACTTCCGTCGGCATTTACAAATGAAACCTTGGAAAGCATTAGTAATGTCAACCTAATCCAATACACGTGCAAGACCATATAAAATGAAAACATGGAAAAACTGAAATATTTCATACACGTGAAGCATATCATATTATATTCACTAATATGCAGAAATATACCATGAATCCAATACACTGATGGCTTTGTAGCTTTCTCTGTGGGTTTCTCATCCTCTCCTTCATCCACACTAGTTTCATTAATATCCAAAATAACTGCAACACGGTCCCCATTCACCTCATAGACCTCCCCGCGTTGACCATTTGACAAAGGCCTGTCATATATGTCAAATTGGTTAGCATCAGTGATTTCTCATCAAACTTAACAAGAAGCATTTAGAATTGCCCAATTCCACTCCAAAGATATGCAAGAATCTAAAACACATTAAGAAGACGAGAAACAATTTCATAAACCAAGACACACACACACAAACAGAATAGAAAGAAAGAAGAAGAAAAAGTAACAACATAATCAACCACAATAATGAAATGTCCATATAGGTAGCAAGAACATTCAATTTATTTCTAAAATATCTACTATGCACAACATATTTTCACTTTCCTAACACACGTCTCCTTTCCTTACAACAAATTTATGCATAGTAATCATAAACGCGTAAGGTATTTCCCTACTCATTCATTCGTCGAAGTAACCTTAAACACAAAAGGCGCGCGCACGCACACAGAGAGAGAGAGAGAGAGAGAGAGTCGGGAAGAATCTTCTACAAAAACTGACTGCTAATTTCACAGGAATCCAGGATTTGTATTGTCGTTCATCTTGAATCAACCAAGTAAAAGAATCACAGTAGTCAGATAGGCACTATACTAAATCAAACACGTTAAATGTTTAAGTACCATCCCAGATACTGAACGCATTGACAGAACAGGCACCAAATCTTGTTTTCGCAATATCTTTCCAATAAAAAAGAAATAGCATAGCAACCTGTAACTAATTTTAAACTGAACACACCAAATTTAGTGCATAACCACACCCACTCCGAATAAATTAACAAGTAATTCGAATATATGCACCACATGTTCCATTAAGAAATATCAAATAACTGACCACAAAATTTAACCAATACACAAACAAATTGCAAGTGCTAGTAGCTGTTACTAACGCTAATGCATTAATATCTGAAGCAGTCACCAAAATAAAAATCATAAGGAGCAGCTCACTAAAAAAAAATTTAAAAAAAGGTAGCTTATGGTGTTGCTATGCAGCTATTCAGATCATCCAATCAAGGTGCATACCACTCAATTTTTCCTTTTTCTCTTTTGGCATAAAATAACGTCTTAGGAGACTAAACTAAACCCAAATGTCACAAACTGAGCTTAAACTCTCAAGCCTGAGCTGTATTGGAAGAATATTACATTCAACCACAGGATATTTTCTCACTACCACAAACTTATATACTAAACTCTATAAAGAAAGCCAAACGGGGGGAAGATACAGAGAGGAAGAATGCAGAAGAGAGAATAAAAGTATATTCTTTCGTATAGAAACCTAAGCTTTCAAACAAAATGTGGCACATAAAATTACAAGGTCAGATGAACTAAAAGTTACAGCTACAAAGAATACCAAAAAACAAACATGCAGCAAGCCAACACAAAGAACAAACAGAACAGTCCTAAAATATCATAGAGGATACTAAAGAGTAAAGACCTCTACAAGACTGAAGGGCAGTTGCCCAGATTTCAGCCAATGGCAGATCTACAGATCTAAACAATATCAGAGACAATATAGGATGCTAATCCTTAAACTACCTACACAAGTGAGCACCAAGCCAAGGACCGTCAGATAGGTTGTCAACCATCCAGTCACAACCACCTTCTACAAGGAACAATAGTAACACTGGAAATTCATTAAATATGGTCTCAAGGCCTCCCGAAATACCAAAGTTGCAATGGAAAAACATTTACCAACCAGTTTGGAGACAATATGGATCCTCAATTCCTCAAGACACAAAATACGCCTGCAATTTCTTGATGCCCCATATTTTCAAAAGCACAGCCATCAAAATGGCAATCAATTTTCGGAGAGGTCGTAACTAAAATGCTGTCACTTATGAGTCGTGACAATGTCACCCCTCCAATTATTTTGAAAGGGAAATCAGAAGGAGAAACCTTCTCTTAAAGCTCTTCTAAAGCATGCTTTCCTTCAAAGGTCTCATAATAATTTTAATACAAATAGTAAATAAAAGCCAAGACAGCATAATATTAATAACACTAGCTCTAAACTCCTAAAGAAAATCTCAAGTAAACAATTATTTTCCAAGGGAACAACCCACCAACAAACCATAGCCAAAGCTTTGCAACCTACTGGCGAAGCGACAAGAAATGGATAAACTGGGCTAGAAGTTTAATTTTTTCTTTTCCAAAGAAAGTGCATAACTAGAGTAAGGGTCTTATCAGTATTGATCACCTTTCAAGCAACCACACCAGAGCCTTTATTTTGGAGGAGCCTTAGTCTTACCAATCAATCTGGCTAAGTGGAAGGGATAAATGTTATCCCTTTCAGAAGGTAACAAGAAAGTGATATTTAAGCCAAAAAAAAACCACTACTCCCTTTACAATTCAACTCAGCTGAACTCAACACAAAAATTGTTAGTCCAAATTGCTTGGGGTTGGTGACATGTATCCATTTTCTACAGTTGGCTCTACTTAAAACCATGTCCTTGGTTAAATTGAAGGCAACCATGTCTTTCACACTGCCTCAACCCTTGTCCTTACCCATTCTCGTCCTTTTGGCGCCAGCTTTGTGGATGAGATCACTTCTTATTAACACATTAGTAGGTATACATTGCACAAGGCTAAACCTTTAACTAATTCCTATTACCTCCACCACTAATATTAGCGAAATCTTCACCACATTCTCAATGCAACTTTAGAAGCCTTCGGCTCTGAATTTCATTAAACAATGTTGTTTTGACTTGGAATATAAGACTTTCAAATTGAATGACCCCATTCACATGAGGAAACCATGCATTACATTGGATCAGCAATAGATTATGAAAATACAAGGAACTAAAAAGCAGACAAAAAAATGTAGCTCCAACGAAGTGCCAAAGAGTAAAAGGGCAACAATAGTTTCTCTTCCATACATCAGGACGACTTACCAACCCACCTGCCAGGGATAATGGTATAGGCATTAGTTGGACCATCAGAAGTTGGTATCTTCCCCAATATGATCCTGTGATGCATTATATAAGTCAATAACCAGGTGAGGTGAGAGGACAGGGCTTGTTAAGTGTCCAAAAGATACATGGGGAACATGACAACCTTCCCCCCACCCCCCAAAAAAAAAGGAAAAAGAAAAAGAAAAAGCACATTCTTCACAGGTGTCCTAATTTTCAAATACCAGACATTTAATACATTGACACTATATTGCTTCCAAAAGTAGACTAAACTACCAAAACCCACATGCAACAAAGGACATACTATTCTAGTTCCAGATCCTAAGCACACAATCTAAAACTGACCGAGAGAGAGAGAGAGAGAGAGAGAGAGATAAAAAAAAATTGCAACACAGGACAAACTCAGAATGAGATAAGTTTGCAGAATACAAGGATGGGTGGGTGGGTGGCTGGATGCCTTTGACAATCAAAAAGTCAAATTCCAGCAAGGCATAATTTTGAAACAAAAGTAAAGTTTCACAATAGTCCAGCCATTACAAAGGATATAATTAATTAGAAGCCCAACTTAGGATGTGTAACATACAAACAAAAAGTTTCTGCAGCAATGTGTTCAGGCTTATAAAGTTGCTCCCATAAATCTGTAATAAATATTCGCAAATCCTAAAAGAAAAAACATTCATCCATTAGAATGGCAGACAAATCCGATATGTCTAGTTTGAGTTGTTGATTACAGATCCATCAGCATTGACCTATTGGGAAAGAGTGAGTTAATCAAACCATGACATTTCACTTATGCTAGGCTCTACTTATTTGTTAAACCTAGATAGAAATGGAAAAACTTTTCCAAAGGCATAGTTAAACATAAAAAGACATTTTAATTCAGCTCATTTGCTAGCACAAAAAGAATTACATTCAACCATGCAGGTGTTGTATATTGCACATCAACAAATTGGGAACTACACCGTTAATAAGAAAAAAATCATTCCAAAAGAATCCTAGAGAAATTACCCAAACTGTCTCTAAAACCTCTCTCCATTCCACTTGTTCCACAAACTTCTCAGATTGCTGGCACATGAGCCGTACTCCAGGAATTTCCTCAGCACAAGAACCAGAGTCTCTCCATACTTCCACACTCTCAACATAAGGGTGCTAGATGATAAATCTAAACCTAAGAAGCTCGGAAATGAATACGCGACACACACAGGCCGACACAGCAATTTTCATAATGTGCAAAACACAACACGGCAAGGATACAGCAGAATATATATTTTACATATTTTTATGTGTCATATATATGACTATATTACTCAGTGAAAAAATCAACTAATTTGTGTAAAAGGGAACAAATAGATCCAACTCTACCAATCACTTACAAAATTTAAGTTGAGACAACCTCTAAAAAGGTAGACGTCCAGAAAAATTGAAGAGGATACTCCCACCAGCCTTTTAAGTCAGCATATATAATGTTCACACAACAAATTCAATCAAAAGAGAATATACGGCCTCCATGAAGGTAGTTTTTCTAAGAATTTGACTGTTGAGGGAGATTGCTCACCTCACATCATGATGCAGGACAAGTAACCAGAATCGCAGAAATCAAAGAAATAGAATGGGTAGAAAATAAAGGAGGAGAGATCCAAGAAAGCAAAGAAGAATAGAACAAGAGGAGATCTGAGAGGAGAGAAATCCAGAGAGGAAAATATTCAATACCCAATATTCAATCACTCAAAGCTTATCAAAACCTTACACAGTTAGCAATATATATACTACCTATATGGCCTTATCCAATAAAGAAACAAATTTTAAAATAAACTCCTACCAAAGATAAAATTCTCAAATAAAATAAATCCTAAACTCAAATTATTTATTCTTTTCTTGATCTCCATCATTTTCCCCGGTTGAGTAGAACCATTCTCCGGACAGTAGGACAAATTGATGTAGGACAAGTAACCAGAATCGTAGAAATCGAGGAAATAGAATAGGTAGAAGAGAAACAAGGAGAGATCCAAGAAAGCAGAGAAGAATAGAACAAGAGGAGACCTGAGAGAGGAGAGAAATCTAGAGAGGAAAATATTCAATACGAAATATTCAATCATTCAAAGCTTATCAAAACCTTACACAGTTAACCACATATGTACTACCTATATGGCCTTATCCAATAAAGAAACAAAATTTAAAATAAACTTGTACCAAATATAAAATTCTCAAATAAAATAAATCCTACACTCAAATTATTTATTCTTTTCTTGATCTCCATCACATCATGTGGATGAGTGAATAGTTCCATTGCTCTACAATCACCTCGTTCAAGTAATCTTTGAGATCTCTCTCTCTCTCTCTCTCTCTCTCTCTCTCTCTCTCTCTCACCACAATTTATGATAACAAGAAACAAAGGAAAGATAAGTCATCCTTCTTCAAACTCCCAAAGTAGCCACCAGGGAAGCATCTTGTGCTAAAAGAGAAGCTGTTTGCCGGTCAACTTTTACGAACTTAGGATTAGGAAGAATCCTCTATGTGACCATTTCAACTTAAAACAGAAAAAGTTTTTTCTAGCCACTTCATTGCTTTCTTCGGGATTGTGTGATGTGATTCTAACCCTAAGTGTGATGCCTAAGGAACTCGAGGAATAATTCTAAGACTCATTCTGCTACTTGTCTGTCATTTTCTGCACTTTCAAGCCTCTAAAGCCCCACAAGAAAAAGTAATCAACCTTTGTTTTACAATCAACCTGTTGTATGGTCGAGTCGAAGTTAGAATTGCTAGACTTCTGGTAGATGTCAAATCTCTGGATGAAAAAGAAGGAAGGAAAGGTTTGTCAGTAGATAAGAAGTTTAGGAGGGAGGAGTGGAAGGCAGAAGTCGGTAATCTTTTGATTCGGAAGAGATTATCTGGAAACAGAAATCTCGTTCAGTATGGCTTAAAGAAGGGGATAGGAATACAAAAAATTTTCACTGGATGGCTAATGCTCATAAAAGACACAATCATATTGGAAGACTTTTTATTGATGGAACAGAGCATGTATCAGAAGAATCCGTTTCAAATGGCATTGTGGAGTTCTATAAAAATTTGTTTAGGGAGCCGGAATGTCGGAGACCCTTGATGGATGGCATGGATTTTCCTTCTATTCGGGAGCGGGAACAGACATGGTTGGAAAGACCTTTTCCAGAGGAGGAGGTGATCAAGGCCTTGCATAGTCTTAATGGAGATAAAGCACTGGGTCCAGACGGTTTCACCATAGCATTCTTTCATCACTGTTGGGGTCTGGTTAGAATGCCTCTGGGAGCTTTTCAGGAGTTATTTGAGACAAGAATTTGATAAGAGTCTTAATGCTCATTCATCTGTTTGATCCCAGAAAATGGGGGGGGGGGGGGGGGGGGGGGGGGGGGGAGGTGGGGTGAGAGAGGGATTGATATTCGAGATTTTAGGCCCATTAGTTTGATTGGTAGCATCTACAAGATCTTTGCTAAAACTCTTGCCTTAAGGTTAAAGAAGGTGGTGGGAGGTTTAATATCAGATTCTCAAAATGCCTTTGTGGGAGGGACACAGATTTTGGATGCAACCTTAATAGCCAATGTGTGTGTGGACTCAAGCTTACGAAGTAATCAAGCAAGAATGATCTATAAGTTGGTCTATAAAAGCCGTATGATCATGTTAATTGGGACTTCCTATTGTATATTCTAGAAAGGATGGGTTTTGGGGGAAAATGGAGGAGGTGGATCCGTTTTTTCGTTTCCACAGTTCGCTTCTCAGTTATTATCAACGGGGTGGCTAGAGGCTTTTTTGACAGCTCGAGAGATCTGAGGCAGGGGGACCCGTTATCTCCTCTTTTATTTCCTTTTTTTCATGGAGGTTTTCAGCCGTATGACTGGGAAGGTGGCAAGGAATGATTTTCTGAATGGCTTCGAAATAGGAGATATAAATGGTAGTGTGGTTTCCATTTCACATTTGTTGTTTGCTGACGATACTTTGATATTCCGTGGTTCTAGTACGGAGGAGTTGAGGACCTTACGATGTGTCTTGTTGTGTTGTGAGGCGGTTTATGGTCTTCAGGTGAACCTAGCTAAGAGTGAGATTATTCTTCATAATTTGGACTCTACGGCTTCTATTTTGGGGTGTAGGATCAGCACTCTTCTGGCCACTTATTTGGGGTTACCTCTTGGATCGTCCTTTAAATCCAAGGGACAATTCAGCCTCAAAGGACTTTCATGTGACTTTTGGATGTTTGGTGAGCTCGCGGAAGGATTTTTGTAGGAAGCCCACCCAGTACAAGTCCATCCTGGCAAAGCTACCTCGGGTAGGTTTCAAATTCGCTTCTTGCAAAGCCAAGCATTCTCAAAACCCAGTTTTGTCCCTATAAAACAAACCTTTCTACCTATCTTGTCCTTTGTCCTGTATGTATTTTCAAATCAAACATTGTTACTGCTGTACAACATCCTTTCTCTTTGTCTAGTTAATTTATTAAAAATGTCGAATCCATTGCTTAGGTCACAGCAGAACAAGAACACTGGGGACTTTCACACCGTTTCAGTCTTTAATCTCGCTTTAATGGCGAAATGATGTTCCTTGTCTAAATCTTTTATTGGGATTGCGAACTCTACTTATATCAGTATGTGTGTAAACTCTACTTATATCTATACGTGTGTATATATATTCTTGCTGAACGTATGTCTATATATATATATATGTACCTATCTGCACATTCTCTGTTGTAGTTCTTTTTTTTTATTGAATTTTGTGGCTTTGAATAAGTGATTCAGTTGGAAGTTGTTTTGCATAGAGGAGTCTATAAATCATCCAATTGATTTTCACATTTTTTTCTGTCAAAGTTTCCAGATCTCTTCCATTTGCCCCAAAACGACGACCAAAAGCACAAAAGAGTATCTTCTAAAGGGTTTTTGTACTCAATGAGATATATATATATGTTCTTTTTATTATTTATTATTTTGGTTTATGTCGTCTTCCTCCACCAAACATCATTTTTTCTTAGAATTCCTTTCAATGAAGGAGTGAAGGACTTCCTATTAGCAGAAGCTGCGCCAAACCTACCCATAGTTTATTGGGTTAGCTTTTGTTTCTTGGCTGTATACTTCGAGTGTACAGGTAGTGTCCCTTTTGGCACCCTTTGAATGAATCTTATTTATTTGCTTATAAAAAATAACCCCAGTGGACAAGCTTCATCCATCTCTCTTTCAGTCTACAACTATAGCATGCAAATGAGTCTAAACATTAGAAATACCTTCCCCTGAAAACCTAAAGAACAATTAGCTACAAAAGCTAATTATAATCAGCTTCAAAAAAATAATAAAAAGAAAAAAGAAATCTACTTTACAACCACACCACATCAGTTGTGTGCGGCATTAGCTTCTGTAGCGTCGTTAAATGTACCTGTCCTATATCAGGAACCTAGACAGCAAAATGAAAACTATTTTTGCTAAAGCATCATGGACGCGTGTTGACGGAGACCACATTCCCCCACTTCTTAACTCTTTGAAAACCTTTGTCTCTCTTATGTAACTCACTGCTAGTTTTTCCATTTTATTTTGTGAATGTTCTTTCGAAGCTCCCTATTGCCAGAGCAGCTTTGGCTGCTTCATGAGCAATGTACAACTATCCAATGCATAAAATAGTTGCATATTGTTGTGGAAGCAGAGCTGCCAGCTCTGCCAAGAACAGAAACCATGTTTCTAATTTAATACAAGTAACAAACAACAGCGGCATTAGTATGAATTATAACCAAGTACAGTACTAAACCCAAAGTGAAACATAAAAAGGAAGCAAAAAGAACAACAAACAACAAACAACAAACAAAACTAAAAGAATAGTTTAGTCGACATCAATGGTTTAAAATTGTATTTCCATGCCATGAATCCACAACACCACAACAATACTAGCTTTTCCCTAACTGAATGCTTCCAAGTTTAAAACTAAACTGCTACCTCATTCAATGAATTTGTAACTTCAAGGATTGCAACCATCAAAAACTTGTGACAAACTAACAACTATGGTTTCTAATTCAATAAATATACATATATATATACAACACCAGCACGCATGCAAAGAATAAAGTGCACACCTGACATATCGTACACAAAAGTAATTACATTAAGTACAATATAAAAACTATTGGAATCAATCACACGGAATGTTCAACAGATGTGTTAAATTGATGACCATTTAAAGTGTCCCAAGTGTACAACTAAACTTGAATTTGAACAATGTAAAATCACTTGTAGTCTATAGGACCACTTCTGCAAGGTAGAATGATGCCCACTCAATAACAAAACTGTTTCTAAAAGAGGGAAAACTTTCAACCTCTTACGTAGAGATAGTATAGCAAGTGCTAATAGTATGCATCAAGGAAAGGTAATGACCTGTTATCAGCTTCAATGTGGACAGAAGGACCAACATACTTGACCCGATCCCCTGGTAACAGATAATTAAACAATGTAGGAAAATAAATGAATAAAACTTTTCGGTCATACACAACAATCAACAATAAAATTAATAGATTTTATTGATCATAATGAAAATGCAAAATCTAGATATTAATATAATGTATTGATAACAAAACTACCAAAAACAACAATAAACACACTGGTCACCGCTATCACAACAACCAGTATGCCCACCGTCTGACACCATCTTCACTTCAAAATGAACCCCACTACCACCACAACAGCAAGCACCCCCAGTTTGACCATATTAGCACCACCAATACTGACACTACCACAACAGCCTCAGCCATAGCAACCATCCACTTTCACAATCACCTTCATCACAGGCATATTCCCATCAATACCACCTTTCCCAACACTGACATCACCACAACCACCTATACTGCCTCCCTTTCAAAGACATTAGCCACTTTTGAAAGACTTTAACAATCACATGCTCACACTTTAAACAATATGATAACAAGAATGAGAAAATTGAAATAGAATTATGAAATAAGCAACAGCCATAAATAGAATTATTTTGGATATATCCAAAGTGGATAGAAAGCTGCTGAAGATATGAGATTGAGAAAAAGAGAGCAGTTGTTTTTTTTTTTTTTTTTTTTTGCCATTGGTTTGGGGGGATTGAGGTAAAGAAAGAGTGCTTGTGCTTGATCACAAAGCTGGTGAGAAATTAAATTTCCATACACTTAGTGGAATAACATAAAGAATGCTCGAGTAAAAAGAGGGATGAAATCGACATTTTAATAAACATTGTTACTTTGAATCCGTTCCCACAATGGGAGATTGTCACTTGTAACTTATAGCACCATGCTACAACTTTCTTTGAAATTTCAGTTGACAAATTCAAGAATTCACTTGTGGTGGAGACTATTTGGAAAACACCTGTCAGTTTTCCTGTCACTGCAAACGACAAGCTATCATCTACATCCTATTTGGGAAACGATAAGCTATATCATCAAATTTCAATAGATAGAAAACATGCCAAATCAGTCTAGTCAGCTAACAGGGAAACAAGAACAGAAAAAAAGAGAGAAAGAAAGAAGCTCATAAACATTGAAAACTGTGGAAGTTAAAACAAAGAACCGGTAGAGACTTCATGTGTATTACCTTTCTCTAACGGTCGTTTGGGTTTATCTGAAGGCTCAACACTCTCCGACTTCACAGATTCAGGGGAACTTTCAGATTCTCCAGAAACTCTCTGCAAAAATGTAATTACAAAATAAGGAAAATACATAAAATTCATCACAATATTGAAAAACATAATATATAAAAATATGTGCCAAAGTAATTTCATGCCCCTTCAACACAGTATGCCCCTTTGTACCTAATATTCTCGACCTTTATAGCCTCAAAAATTAAATGTTATTAATGAACCCACTTGGTCCTATGGTTTATAGCTAATACTCCCCAATATTTAGTAATTTACATTACTAGCAAATATATTGCTCGAAAACATAGCAAACGTATTACTAGAAAACATTAAACATAATTTCCTGCATATATAATAGATCAAGTTAAATGCCACATACTAGATTTTAGTTATAAACTTATTTGTCAATCCCTATATATAATATATATAATCGCCAAGCAGCTAACTCTAAAAATGTCTTGTAAAGTCTTTAATATCATTAATAAGAAGTATAGCAATTCATGGGAATGTTTTAATATAAAAGGCTAAGTTCTTACTTTTTGTCCATAAAATGACTACTTACAAGTTGACGAATGCTTTTAGGTTCCAATCTTGGGCTTACAATATTATGTAGGTTGAAAATCAGATGTATAAATGACTAGCTTGAAAATAAGATGTCTAAATGAACATAAATGAAGAAGAGGTACAAAGTCATGATTAAATCAAATACTTTAAGCTGTCTCTACCATGGTTTTGAATATTAGACAGTTACTTTATAATGAGAATTCCAATCAACAAACACAAATCAAAGTAACGCCGAAGATCATACTAAGTAGACGTTTTGGGGCCTTAACCAGATCCATTCTCAAAATATGTGCATTTAGAAGATAGCCGATGCCATTTTATAGTAGTTCCTATTTAAATTTCCTATTCCTATTCATATGTAAAGGCAACATAAATAGCTTTCAAAAGATTGTCAACACCATCCCTCATATTATTACATATGCACAAGGATCAAAATTTCGTTTCGCGAGGTCGTTTCGGTTGGCTCAGAAACAGAAACGCTTCGGAAACATTTCAGAAATGTTTCGGAATGTTTCGGAAACATTTCTACTGTGAGAAATATTAAAATAGTAAAATACAATCTTTTGTATAAAAATTATACACCTTTTATAAAATTTTTAAATTCGGATTAATACAACTTATTGTTTAGGCATATAGCATTGTGTTTTGGTACATTTTTTTATATTTCAGTGTGTTTTGATTGTAATAAAAGTGTTTCGTTATTCTACTAGTGTTTCGTTTCGGTCCCTTAGGAAACGGAAACGTTTCGGCAGTTTCGGTGGAAACAAATGGAAATTTTGTTCCTTGCATATGCAAGTCTTTCCCTCCATTTGTCTTCATAACTGTTCTTTTGAGGTCACAAGACTTTTCACCTTGCATGTTGTTGTCATTTGTTTGCCTTTCGACATGTCTTCCAAGCTCAGCCAATAAGTTTGTAGCCTTCTTGCAAGTTCATTCTACTTCAACTAAAAAGGTCTTTAGCACTACCTTCAAAAATTTGTAACAATGGTTAACTGTTGTATTGAATACAGGGCCTCACAAAATGGGCTTTTGTTTTTCCTCTAGCCTTGTACTGAACATTTGAATTCTTGTGACCCCTATCTTAGCTAATGAGTTGCAAGGCTGGCCAAACTCTCATATTGCAATAGATATATGGACCTTGCCTAGGTCATATCTCCTTTTCAATTGTAGTTTAAATTAATTAACGATTGTTCAACAAATTGCGTGGATTATCTTTTCTTTATTATATCCCCTTCTTTTTACTCCACAATTTTGTATGCTTTTGACGCTACTTTGAAAATTCTTGCACTTGACAGTGATATTTTCAGTTGCTTTGCTTGTTGTTCTGCTACTAGAAGGCAATGGCAAAACACAGTAAGCTATGAGGAATAATGGAAGTCACCGAGTTGCTTACCAAAGGGAACTTTCATTTTCACACAGGCTTGACTTTTGGAAAGGTGAAATGTTCAACTTCATTCACAAAATTTCATGTATATTTCCTACTTTTGTTTAAGAATGATTTCCCAATTTCTCTGTTATTTGTTTTCCTTTTTACCTTAAGATTGCTATACAACTTCCTTTATGTGTTGAACGCCTAACACAATTAAAATTATACTGCCTAAGGTTCTTTCTTATTCTTTTTTTTATGATTAAGAGTTCTTTATTATAGTTACTCTTATTCTTCTACCTAAAAGAAAATTATAAAGTTTCGCTGATTCTGATTTTTGTTGGTTAGGCTTTCGTGGTACATGGGCCTAGGCATGGTGGTTCACGGCAAGTTGTCTCCGTATTTGGCAGTGTGACAGATGACATATCATCAGCGAATACAGAAGCAAATAGAGAAGAAAGGTGGTCGTTCTGTGATGGTAATGAGATTAACAAGGACCTTCGACATGGCATACTGGTCAGAGAGAAAGATGGAGATTAGGGAAAAAGGTATGCAATGTGATCCCCAGTAATCGCATTCACAATGGATGCCACTGATTCACAGCTAGAGTGACATAGTTGTCAGCACTCAGCATTGATAAGCATGGTGCAGGAGACTGGTGCAACGGGTTTGGAAAGAGACAGTGGGAAAGAGAGAAGGAAAAAAAGATGACTTTTCCTCTTCAAATCAAAACGTATATAATATGCGAGGGCAAAAATGTAAAATAAATTTCATTGAGCTCTAATAATCAAAATTATGGGCTTCACTTTAACAAACACAAGCCTCAAGGGAGAAACAATGTAACTTACCCTATTTCACATGGACTCTTCTAAATTTATTAAATATCAGTGTCAGACACTCAACTTATGTAAGGGTATGGGTCCAATGGGATATTTGTCCAATACCTCTAGTTCGACATGCACCCAACAAGTACGCATAAATTTCCTACAGAACTATATTTAAAACCTCCATTTCATGTATAAAATGCTCTATTTTACTTTGCCAATACCAATTTACTTTAAAAATCAAATAAGTATTTAAGAAGTATAAAATCTAGCCATGTCCTGATATCCTTGGACGTGAGAATCAGATAAATCTGACACTAAGTCACGTACCTGCAGTGCCGCAGCCAAAACCTCCATTTCATGTATAAAATGCTCTATTTTACTTTTTCCAATACCAATTTACTTTAAAAATAAAATAAGTATTTAAGAAGTATGAAATCTAGCCATGTCCTGATATCCTTGGACGTGAAAATCAAATAAATCTGACACTAAGTCACGTACCCGCAGTGCCGCAGCCAACACCTGTACACGAGTCTATACAACATAGGACTGACCCCAATAGATGGGTAATTCCATAGTCACCAAGGTAATACCTAGGCTTCTCCCATGTGAATCTATTTCAGCTAAAAAAACCTGCAGACTAGATGGTGCATCCTGCTCTACACAAATTACATATTACTTGGTAAAGTTTTCAGATGATGTCATATCAAAATAGATGATCTTGCCATTGCGAAGGTTAACAATATATCACTGCATTTTCTTAGACAGAAACTTATATCTGCTTTCATAGGTTCTCAAACTCGAGTCTTAAAACCCAAAATTTCAGTTATGAGCCAGCTTACAAAAGGAAATAGTAAAAGCAATTAAATAGACACCACACCGCATAATTTTGTGAAACACATCAAATTGTTTATTTAACCCAAATAAGCACCATTTCACTTGTCCTTACACTGAAGCCTCTTTTTTTTCTATTTCTTTCTTTTGTTTTGTTTTCTTTGGGATTGTCGTTGTTACACTAAATTTTGACAAGCATTTGAAAACTTCAGATAAATCACCTTCTCGAAGTCTTCAAGGTTGTAGGGAACTAGCTTCTTCAGGGCTTCAGCAGATACCTGCACATTAACTTCATCATCATCAGTAGCATCTGGTCTTGCTTCACCACTGCTTGTCCACTCTTCTTCATTACTTGCATCATTCTCATCATCAACCTCTGACTCTGAAGTGCACTCTTCCCCTGATTCTGCATTCTCGTCATCTGATTCACTTTCAGATGAGCAATCTTCACCAAAATCCTGCACAAAATGAACAGTAAAAAACTGTAAATTCATTTGGGGTATTATGAAAGCTATTATTTGATGTTGCATTTAAGAAATTTAATTCAAATAAATCTATAAAAACAAAAAAAAAAAAAAAAAAAAAACAACAACAACAACTTAAATTTCACAAGCTTACATAAGGAGCCAGAACACTACTGTCAAGCACCAGCAAGGGAACTTGAAGGTCTCGTGCAAGTGCTCTAACTAATCTTTCTCGATAAAGCTCGGTACCTGTCAAATTATCAACTTGAGCAGAAACTATGGCTGACAAATAGAATGTAATTGTATTAAATTAATCTGCTAATAATCAACCTGGAACACTCTGAAGCAGTATTCTCCCACTAGAAGAAGTTAAACGAGCACCATAAGCAGTAGTAAACTTCTTATGCTTCAAATGGGAAGAAGCACATTCCACTAAAAGCTTTTTAGTGTGTTCACTGGAAGAATATGAACTTGATTATGCAAGTTCAACAATTTAAAGGCAGATGAAAGAAAAAGCAAACTAACAGAGAGTAGCACTTACTGAATGTGGTAAGGAAATGTTTCCCATGAAACTGTTATTTTGTCCCACGGAACAACCCTCCGCAAGAAATCATTTTTAAATTTTTCCCGTCTAGTTAAGAATGGTGATTCCTTCTTTTTACTCTCAATAGCCAGCTTTTCATTATTCAGCCATTCCTTCTGCTCTTGCTCCCCAAGTCGAGCATGTGCATCACAATGCCTCACAGCTTCCCTAACCTTTTCCCTTCGAGCCTTCCCCTTGTCAAAGCTAGCCCCATCTTTCACAGGTACATGTTTCTCATCATTTGCCTTGCTTCCATCACCTTCAGAGCTAAAAAACCGTAACCGAATACTCCAATTTGCATTAGGCCTCCCATGTAACCTTGTATGTCTATTACCAGAGGCAACACCCCTTGACGAGAAAGAATCTGACAGATATCTTCTGATTGAACCACCTTGGGAAGTGCAGGTCCCCGGTATTGTTGGACAGCTTGAAGATAGAGAACAAGCCTGATCTCGATAGTTTGAAATAATAGAAGACTTGGATAGTTGAAACCAGAGATCCAATTTTTTGTTTTTACACTTTAATCTCCTTGCATACATTGCAACTTCTTACGTCAACAGTAGACACCTAGCACATGGAAAAGTTTGCCCCATCAAGTTTGTCATCATGTCCTGAAAGTTTGACTATAGTGCACATTTTGACAAACAGATTCAATGAGAAGCCTGGGTGGGAAGCCAAAATGTTTTTTTAAGAGAATATTGTTGCAAAATTGCTGGACGCTTAGTTGAGCAAATCTGCTCAATAGACAATTTATTGCTTTGAGTGTTTCTTTAAACAGAGCCAACACATATGTATACATTATATATGTATAGAAAAATCACAAACCAAGTACAAACAAAACAGCAATGCATAAAATAAAATCAAGCCAAAAAATAAAGAAACTAAGATTTATGAATCTATAGCAATATCTTAAAATCATAAAATTTAAAGGTACCAAGTAAAAACATCAACTTTACAAGCACGCATCCACCAAAAACAAACAAAAAAAAAGCATATACTGAAAAATCTTTCTTAAAATCAGTAAAAGAGGATCTAACAAATGTGTAGTTTTGACACATAGTGAATGAGTTAAATATATATATATATATATATATATATATTTATTCTAATATACAAAGAGATAACCCCAATTGATATCTTTGAAGCTGAGTGCTGGCAGTTATCTGATAACTGCTGCAGTTATTTATAAATTTCAAATTTTGCCTATTCTATTCAATTGCCAATATTGATAATATCATTCAATCTACTACCATCTCCGGCAATAATCAAAGATTGCACACGCATCACATGTGTCCACCCTCTAGTATATATAAACACAGTTTTTTCATTTGCATGCTCTTCAATGGCAGAGAGAGAGAGAGAGAGAATTGTGTGTTTATGCCAACTACAATGCATAACTAGAAACATATACCATCCAGCGTTTATTCAAAAAAAGAAATACTACTAATTCCAGTTCCACGAGAGATTCATGAAATACACATTTATCTCACCCCAAAATAAAAAAAAATAATAAAAAAAGCTTCCTTTTGTATCCAAATTACTTTTCATTGATAAGGCCACGTTCCATTAACCATGTAAAATTTGATTGAAGAAGAAAGGGATATCAAAAGTGTATTTTAGTAATTAGCTAAGCTATTCATTACACAAATGGTAAACTCTAAAAACAGAGAGACAGAGCGAGTGCATTGCACCAAAAACAGACCTTTGCTCAATTTGTGCTGTCAAACCCTAGATTGCTTCATGGCCGAGGGAGAGAGAGAGAGAGAGATAGAGCAAAAGCAAAAGCAAAAGCAAAAATTCATTCACCTAAGAAGCTTTGGGTATGGAACTGCTAGCTAGAGAGAGAGTGTGTGTGTTTTCGGGACGCCCTTAAAGGGTGGAGCGAGAGAAATTGTGTGACGACCGTTTAGGAAGCGTATATGAGAGAGAGAGAGAGAGAGAGAGATTGGGGGGTGGACGGTAGATAAAGGTCTGGGTTCTTCAGATCAGAGTTCAACCAAAGCGCAGTAGGGGTTGCATGTTTGCAATTGCAAGGTCGAGACCCAGAAGCGTAACCTAGCACTAATGTTTTTATGTTTCTACAAGCCTAAATATTCAATTTGTCTCCCATCCAAAAAAAATTACATCTATATATATATACATATATTCATTTTGTCACTCCAATTCCAATTGCCAAACATTTCAATTTTATTACCCTTTCTCTTATTTAAACACTTAAACTATTAAAAATAAACTAATATAAAAAATCAAAAAATTAAAATTAATTGTACGCTAACCTTCTCAACTATAAATAAATATTATTTTACCCTTTTGAACCAAAAATCGCTATGTTTTCATCCTTTGATTACTATTAGACCTTCCTATAAATAATTTTAAAAAGTTACTATTAGACCTTAAAGTGAAGGATTTATTTTAGCAAATTTGTATATTACTTTGTTAAGCACAAAGAAATAAAGTATTTCACAATTATAAATTGTTGTAAGCCTCTTCAGTGATATGAAAAATAAAAAAAAGGCCAAAATCATTGACAAAAACCTTTTTTTGTTGATCATCAATTATTGGCCTGCCAAATACGAATGACACTTTTGAAATTATACATTTATTAACCAAAGATAAAAATGTCTCACACTGTGTCTAACCAAAACTATTAAAATTGTCAATTTGTTTTCACGTGTACCCTATCTTCAAAAACTTAAATTCTAATAGTTCAAGGGTAAAAAAATATAATGATTTTTAACACAAGGTTAAGTGATATCAAGACATAGTTGAGGAATTAAAGTGTAATTAATTCTTAATTTTTCTCATCTATGTTAAAATGTTGGACTATATTGACTTGTTTTTAAAAGTTATAAGGCCTAAATATAAAAAAAAATAAAAATTTAGAGATAATATTAAAATATTAAACAAAATTAGACGGACAAAATAATTAATAAGCCTTTATTTAATATTGCATTTATAGATGGACACCATAGGCAAGGCAAAACTTGTGTATAAAGGAAGGGTTTTTCTCAGGCCAACTTGAGATTTAAGGCTTAAAGCTATAATTTTAAATGAGGTTATTTCTATTTTTTAGTATTGTTGTAATTTTTTATTTAAAAACTTCTTCTTCTTTTTTGTAAACCAATTTTTTTCTTCCAAAGTTAAGTGGTGTGTTGGTTTTGGGTCTTCTTTTTCTAACGAATTTGTTTTCTAATATGGAGGCATGTAAGGTTTACAAAAGTTGGAGGCTTAAAAAAAATTATTTGTACAAATATTTTTATTACACCAATTTTTCTCTAAAGTTAACTAGTGTAATTGATTTTGAACCTTCTCTTTTAATGAGTCTCTTTTCTCATTTGGATTGGGACCTTTTTTATAAAATAAAAAAATAGAAATCATATGGTCTTAATAACAGGTAAGTTTTAAATTTTATAGAGCCTTTAAAAAAATTTTGTGTTAAACCAAGTTTACTTTTTAAATTAATTACTTAGTTGATTTTGAGCTCTTTTTCTAACGACCCTTTTTTCACATTCAAAGCAGGGTCTTTGTGCTATGTAGTAAACAATCTTTTATCCTTTCGACATTGACTTAGATTTTAATATCATCCCTCAATTTTAATTTCTTTTATTTAAGCCCTTTAACTTTTAAAAGTAAGTCACTGTGATCCAAGCTTTTAAAATAATCATAAAAAAATAAAGATTAATTATACTTTGATCCTATCAAATATGATTCAGTCTCACTTTACCTATTAAACTCAAAATCATTCCAATTTTACCCCTAAATTATTAAAATTTCAATTTGTGTTGACACTGCTAATAAAAGAAACAAATTAATGCATGTTGCATTTATAGTCTGATACAATATATGCTTCTTCTTCTTCTTCTTTTTCCTCTACTTAGCAAATGTGTAGTTTCAAAAATACCATTGATATTGGTAAGGCCAATAATTGATGCCAACAAATGTAAGATTTTATGAATAGTTTTCACTATTTTCTTAGATATTTTAGAAGGGTTTATAATATTTCATAGTCATGATATCATTTTTTTTCGCTTTGCTTCACTAATTAGTATAGAATTTTGACCAAAAAAGTCCTTAATTTTGAAATGTATTGTCACTCCCCCAACCTAATTAAACATTAATTATGTTACATGAGGTAAGGTGTGATTGCACAAGTCACCGTACTTGCGAACAACACCTCAACACATACCCGAAAATAAAACAACGCAACGGAATATAATAGATAAACAATACAATAAGAAATATAAAATAAACTCTCCAAGATACATCAAAAGAAACCATAAATCATAAATACATTACTGACTGGTAATAATCAACGTCCTTCCAAAATTATCTACCATTGTACCAAGTTAAAATATAATACCAAGACCCAACGTCCCACATAAAACACAATCATGAAACTGAAAGTAAAACAATGGAGCTCTCCTAAGCCCTGCGACTCGACATCCTGACATCGACATAATTGCCGCCACGGCAAGGACTAAGACTGCAGTGAACCGAACTCCATCCATTACTCACCTGTCACAAAAGGTTTGTGTGTGTGCGTGAACTAAAAGTCAACGTGCTCACGGTAGATAAACAAATTCATAGATAATGGTAATAAATATCCAGAATGTACATAGGTATAAATGATCAATATATATATCATGGATGGCTCAATGCAATGAATGTATCACCCACATGTGCACGCAAATTTTAGATAACGTTGGCCGAATATATCGATGATGCGTTATCATGCTAATCCACCGTGGCACTCTTATGCTAATCCACCGTGACAAAGCCTTAGTTAACCCACCGTGATTAACTCTCTCCAATGCAATGCAAGGCATACAATATGGATGGTATGCAATGCCACCGTATATATATAATCATCAATGTCTCCAAACAACTTCTCATATATATAAATACCAATTTCATCTCATGTATGAACATCTTTAACATCTCATATGAATTCACCACCACCATACATATAGAAAACAATTAATTCATTCAATATGAATAAGATTATCTCAAAATCTCACCTGTCATTGTACACACACTATACCAAAGGTCACTTCTTAGTTGATGTTGAAGTATCTTGCTCTCCATTAGCTCCTATTACCATAACCATGTTAGTTTAGGAAACTCAATATATAACTCTGCAAAATAATTGAAAATAATGGAGACACCCAAAATAAACTATAGAACTAAAATCATGCAGTAGACATGCCATATGATAACCTCAATTATGTTCCTAATGCAATGTAAGAGCTTAAAAGTACCAAAATCCACTAAGTCCTCTAATCTGCCAAAACTGACAAAAACTTAATAATCTGGGCATAATTTCGTGAGCTTATACTAAACAATTCCAAATTTTGGGAACTACAAAATAGACATATCATAGAGTATTTAGAACAAATTTTACATTTTTTTAACACGTTTAAGTATTTCTTTGATATTTTCTAAAACTGAGCAGTACTGCAGAAACGAGAATTCAGCAACAGATGGTCTATTTTTGATAAATCATTAACATAGATAAACGACATCTAAATAACCTGAAATTTGGTACAAATTATCATCAACCATTCGCCTAGATACAGCAAAAATTTCATAATTTTTGGACCACTGTAACTTGGTCGAATGCTTTGTCAAACTAGGGGTCACAGATTTGGGCATTAGAATTCTGCAGAGACAGTCCAACTTTAAAAATTCACAATAATTCGAAATTACAATATTTTAGAGTGAAACCAAAGCTCAAATTACCATTAGAACTCTAATTTAACATTTTAAAGAATTCAGCCACAAATAAGATGTTTAGCTAGGTCGAAATATCTCCAAATAGTAGCATTTTCATAGAGACGACTCTGTTATGGCAGCCATGGATGATTCTAAGGATTTACCATAAAAGATCTCATGTCCATCCCCTTCCTTCCATGGCATGACTCATATAACATGCAATAATTAGAGAAAACAAGATGAAACAAGTATGATACTCACCTTAGATGAGGAAAACAAAGTGCAAGAAAGCTTCCTTAGGTTTTTCCCCTCTCTTCTTCTTCTTCCTCTTTTCCACCGATTCCTCTATCTCTCTCTAAGCTTCTCTCTCTCTCTCTCTATAATGGCAATCATCCTTTCACTCCTTATATTTTTTTTTTTTTTCTTTCTTCTCTCTCCCATCATGCTAGGCCACTCACCCCCACAATTCTTGTATTTTTTTTCTTTTTTTTCTTTCTTCCTTTGCCTCCTTGTTCCTTCTTGTCTTCATTCTCTCTTTCCCTCCACCGACAACCCCCCTCTTCTCACTTCACTTTACTTCAATGAAATCAATATAGATACAATAGTGTATCTCACATCCTTAGGTATCCTATGCATCCACTCACTAATGACTCACCATCTAACTTACCATTAATGTAATGACACATATGGCACACACAATTTATAATTAACCATATAATAGATGTAAATTAAATTAAATAAACAAATTCAACTAATTTTAATATGCAATTCAACTAATCGTGAAGATATGAGATTAGTGTTTCACATGTATGAGGGTAAAAATGTAACGATTTTTGGTCAGTCATTGTTTAGAAAGCCAAAATGTAATTAACGTTATTTTGAAATATTGGACCACATTGATTTACCTTTAAATGTTGGAAGGCTTAAACATAATAAATAAAAGTTGAGGGGATGATATTGAGATCTTGTCGTGCTTCAATTTTTCTCACCTCAAAATGATATGTGGAAAACACATGGTACTCTCTCGTTATAACTCATCCTCGTAGAAGAACGAGTACTATGTTTGAATTAGAAATTACTTGAATAAGGGCTTTTGAAAAAAGATTTAGAGGCACCACCTAACTTTGTTAAAGTGAGTTAGATCATCTAAAACTAAGTAAAATTCGAAGACTAAATTTAGGATTTTTAAAAAGGTTTTGAAAAATTTCTTCAAGAGATGGTTTTTTGAAGAAAATAGGTTGTTTGACAACCTTTGAAAAGATTTAAACCCTTTTTGAAAATAACTCTGTTTTGGTCTTTCAAAAACAGTGATTTTAGATTCGGGGTTTAGTTACGTATATGGAAGATGCGTTAGGCTATCACTTTATCCTGCCCTTCCAGTACCTACATGTCTTTTCACCATAGGTTTACTCATTTAGAATTTTCGACTGTTCAATGTCTAATTATATCCATTTTGAAAAGAGGTTTGAGCCATCACTTTACGGATGATATGATGCATGATATGCAAGTACATAAAAATAAATAAGAAAGAGATTTTAAAAAGAAAAATTTTGAAAAAGGTTGTGACCGTACCCATGAGGGTTGCCTACGTATCTCTTTGTTAGCAATTAGGTCAGTTATAGTTCAAACTTGGGGTCTGATTGAAAATAGACATTTTGGGGTCTTGTTTGATTTGAAAAGACACTTTGGAGCTTTTGAAAAGTTTGACTTGCAAAGGGTTGGATTTGAACTTTGATTAGAAGATTTGAAATTGAACTTTGATTTGAAATTGACTTTGATTTGAAATCAAACTTTAAAGTAAAACTTGGACTTATTTTGAAAGATTGAATTGAACTTTGAAATCATCTTGACTTGAATTGGGGTTTGAAAACTATCTTGATTTAGAAGGGAGTTGAAGTTTAGGGTTAGGGTTGAACTTGGGTTTTGACCTACTAGGACTTAGGTAACCTAGGGTTTGAACATACATTTGAAAAGTTTGATTTTGAAATAGCTTGATTTTAGAAAGTTTCAAATTAGAAAATTATATTTTAAGAAAGTTTCTATTTTAGGAAAGATTTGATTTTAGAAATCTTTGAATTAAGAAAGATTTGAGTTAAGAAAGATTTGAAATTAGAAAATATTTAAAATTAGAAAGGGTTGAAATTACGAAATATTTGGAATTAGAAAATATTTAAAAGTTTGAAATTATGAAAGATTTGAAAGTTTGAAATTAGGAAATGCTTGATCTCTATTTCCTAAAATTGAAGATTAGATTTTATTTTTAAAAATCGATGATTTGATTTGGTTTCCTATTTGGAAAAAATTTGACTTGACTTGAAATTGAAAATTTTGAATTTTGAAAATCTATGATTTTATGTAGAAAATAGTTTTGGAAACCTATGATTTAATGTAGATAGAAAACTATGAAAAAACTAAGGTTTCCTAAACATGGACTCTAGAGTTTTGACTTGCACTTCAAGATAAAGAGTTTTTGAAAAGTAAATCTTTAGAAGAATTTTTAAGAAGTGAATTTGCAAAACTTATTTTAGAAAGGTTTTGAATATAGACTCTTGAAATGCTATTGAATATCTCACTTTCCTAAAACGATTCTAATCATGAGGAGACTAGAACAAATCTAGAGTTGTGTCTTTGACAACAATTAGGGTTTGAAATCTTAATATGGACTTTGATGGTCTCTTTGAATGTAACACTTTCCTAAAACAACTTTAACCATGGAATGACCAGAATCACCTTATAGTTATGATTTCTTGAAAAATAATTTAAGACTTGAACTCAAATTTAGACCTTAATGGTTATATTGAATATAACATTTTTCTAAAACAACCCTAACCATGTAATGGTTAGAATCATCTTAAGGTTGTGGTTTTGAAAACAACTTTGAAGGAAAAGTTTTTGAATTCAAGTTTTGAAATCAACTTTTAATGCAAGTTTGAAAAACATCTTTGAATGCATCATTATGATAGCAGCAATGCAATAAGGACATGAACATACAAGGTTAGGCTTCACCACATAACCAAGGGGACGAAACCCGCACCGTCTTAGGTGGAACTCAAAGAAAATTCCCAACATGGTGATTCTCTCCAAGGCATTCCTAAGCATAAATCGAGAGGTCCCTTATTTCAAGCATGCAACAAGAGGAGGTAGAAGATGGAGATTAAAATAGAAGAGAACCCAAGTGGGTTAGGAGAGAGAAGAAAGAGAGGAGGATTACATAAAAGTAAACAAAACCCTACCTTTCCTTCCTCTTTGCTTTGATGTTTTGATGGTGGACTTTGTTTGGACTTTGGGAGTTTTGAATATGCAGCACTTGATCTTCAATGGATGCTTAGAAGCAAGGATTTAAGTGCATAGATTGTATGGAGGCTAGGGTTTCAGGAGGCTTGAGAGAATTAGGGTTTTGAGAGAATTCAAGCTCTGTTTTTAGAAAGACAGAGTTTTTGGAGTAATTTTGGGGACCCAGAATACGCAAAGGGGTGACCTGTATTTATAGGCAATTGGAATAATGATTGGCACCTACTGTAGTGGTGCCAGACCATTTTTTTGGCTTGGCACCAATCTTTTTGGAAAATTTTTTAAGCGGCAAGAAATAGATCTTTGACCCTTATGACGCAAGACAGAAGATTTGAGCGTCTGTCCTAGTGACTACCATACAATTTTTGAGCTAACATCACTAGGAGTGACTTTGAAAAGTCCAAGAATGATCCGGAAGGTCCTGAGTAACCAGACTCGACTGGGAATGACGAAAAACTCTAAAAGAGTGTCTTAGAAGTGGCCAACTTGAGAACTAGAGCCAAAGTAGTTGAAAGGGTGACCGGCCTACCAGCGACAAAATGATCATTTGAATCGGGAAAACACCGGGATCAACACGGAGTGACCTGTAAGAAGACTTGAAGGTTGGAAACACTATTGAGAGTGTTTTGAGGGATTGCCAATTTGATACTTAGAGCCGGTGTTAGAAAAAGCCACTCGTCCACAATGGGCAAAACGGTCATTTCCCACTGGGTTTACCGAAATGGACTTGGAACAGCTCGGAAAGGTACTAGAAGGTTGGGAATACTATTAGAAGCATCCTCAAAAAGTAACTGGTTTGATACCAAGAGCTGGTGTGGCTTCCGAAGGCGATCGGATGCCTAAGGGCAAAATGGTTATTTTGACCAGGTGCTCTCAAAATCGATTCGAAAGTGACTGGAAGGCACTAGAACGTGCTAGATTATCCTTGGGATAATCTTGGATGGGTGGACTTACAGCTTTGAGGTCTTAGGTACTTTCTTGAGACGCGTGTCGATGGGGCTCAAGGGACAGTTTGGTCATTTTTCACCGGAATGGGCTAGCAGGTGTAAGCACCCCATTTTTGCCCGCTCGGCAATCTCCGGCCCGACCAGATTCGGTTTCCAACATCACAACACATGTAAGCTCAAGATGAGCCTTTCAATCTCCAATCCAACCAACTGGTCGCTTCTCGCGTCCACAAGGATCCGCTAGAGCCTTAAGCACCATTATTCCAGGTAGTTTTCCGGACCGGGCGGTTCCGGAAACCAACGCCGTCCAGGTAGCTTCCCGAGATCGGGCGATCTTGAGGACCAACACCTCATCAAATTCCAGACGGTTCACTTCTGGCGCCTGCCAGCCCACCAACGTAGAATGTTCGTCGTTTTGTAGTTCGCCGAGACCGGGCATTCTTGGAGACTAACACCACACTTCTAGGTAGCTTTCTGGGACCAGACGTTCTCAGGAACCAGGCGTTCTCAGGAACCAACACCACCCCTACAGGTAGCTCTTTAAGAATGGGTGTTCTTGGAGACCAACACCGCACAGGTAGTTTTTCAAGACCGGGCGGTCTCGAAAACCAACACCTAGATCAACATCGGCGCCTGCTAGCCCGACTCGGTGAAAAATGACCAAACCTGCCCCTTGGGCCTCCAAGCACGTTTTGGAAAAGTTCAAAATCTCTCAAAACGATAAGTCCATCCTTCCACAATGTTGTCAAACCATCCGGCGTCCCCCGCACATCATTTGGTCCAAATTCGGTCCTATTTCGGCCCACTCCGGTCAAAATGACCATTTTGCCCCTGAACACTGCGCAAACCCCGCCGAACGGTAAAAAACTCTCCCAAAACCATCCCTGAACAGCCCTACACGCCTAACACAATATACCAGACCATTCCTGACCATTTCCAGCCAACTCCGGTCAAATGGACCATTTTGCCCTTGGAAGCCCAAGGATGCCCCAAAACAGCACCGGCCTTGGAATCTCGAGTGGAGGGTTTCACCACACACCCCTGTTTAATCCAAGGAGCACCCTACGACACTAAGCTCACACGACTCGATAAAAGTTCCTTGGAGCGTCTCCCAAACACTCTGCCTAAATTATCTTTTCCCCCGATTTCCTGGTTATAACGCACCGTCAACCGACTTGAGAAATGTGTAAATCAGGGAATTCTCGAAAGCTCGTTCATAGATCTTTCCATCAATACGGTTCGATCGAATAGATCACTTCCCGAAGCCCTCCATCGTATGGTACGAAAACTATAACTTTCAGCAAACCCTGGAGCGTCTCGCAGATGCTCCGCTAAGGTTGACTTTTTCCCCGATTCCCTAATCAAAACGCACCATCAAACGACTTGAGAAATGCGTAAATTTGAGAATTCCTGAAAGTATTTCCAGAGTACTTTCCATCGGTACGATCCGATCGAATAGATCGCTTCTCGAAGGCCTCAATCACACGAAACGAAGACAGCCACTTTCGAATACCCACGGAGTGTATCACAGACGCTCCGTGAATGTGTCCTTTTTGGCACACTTCCCAAGGCGATATCACTCACCTCCAAACATAATTCAAACTTTTCGAAAACATAAAAGTTCATCGGAAGCACTAGGAGAACATCCTGAGTGCAACCGATTTCCCCATAACCTTCCCGATTGACCCAATTATCGAGGCAAAGTTTAGACGAACCTTCCCGGTGATGGAGCATATGCTACATGCGCTCAAATTTTGATCAGATCGACCGACTTTCGATTAACGGTCGAGATTTAACCAGTACACATGGTGCCATGTGTTATTCTGGCAATAGAACAGTACCTGCGCATGTCCTACATGCGCACGGCCTGTTCCAGATTGCCCATAAATAGTGGCCTCCCCCCTTGCATATTCCAGGTCCGAAATTGATATGAAACTCTGCTGAAATCACTCCAGAATCTCGAATCTCCATATATATTCTCCCCCTCCAACACTTAGGCTAGATTCTACCCTTCCTAAGCCTATACACTCCACATACAAGGCCCCATACGCATTTATACACTCCACACTAGTCTCTCAAGCCTTCTTAAAGTCACTCAAGCTCCAATCAAGACATCCATTGAAGACTACAAATGTGTTGAAGGCAAAAGGTGGTATCCCTTTTACATTTATGCTCTCCCCAACTCTTCTCTTCTCCCTCCTAGCCTACTTAGGCTATTCTCTATTTTAACCCCCATCTTCAACCCTCCTTTCTTGCATGCTTGAGCCAAGAGGGCTCTTAGATCATGCCTAGAGGAAAACAAGTGAGAGCCATCGTGTAGGGGGACCTCTCACTAGCCTACTTTAAGATGGTATGGCCCAGGAGCCCCTTGTTTATGTGGTGTAGCCTAAAAGCCTTGTATGTAAATCATGACCCCTTGCATATTGCTATTTTGATCATGTCTTGTGTGCTTGGCTTCATTTTATGTTTATTGTCATGCTCCACAATGCTTATATTGCTCTTAATTTTAGGCCATTTCCAAGCTCTATATTTCTTTCAAAAATTGTTCTAAGAGTTGGCCCCTTGAAGTCTAGGATGAGACCTTGGGAGTCATGCCTTAGAAAATTCCTCACAACCCCCTAATTCATACTTTTGCATCATTGTATTTCAACTTGCATGAAAGTTGCTTTCAAACTCTCTAATATTCAAGGTTTCCATTCTTTCAAATTTAGTGGTTGAAATGGCCCCATGGAATCCTCTTTTGAGTGGTCTCCCTTTATATTGGCCATAGGAGCCCTAAATTGTTAGAATGGTTCCCTTTTCTCTTTATGATCGCCTAAGAATGATGTTTAAGATCTTTGATTTCTATGGTTCCTATTCTATCAAGTTTAGTAGTTGGAATGGCTCCATGGAACCCTCTCTTGAGTGATCTCCCTTTTGTTGGCCATATGAACCCTCTCTTGATGTAATGGTTCCCTTGGAAAATGGTTTTCAAAATCCTTCTCCAAAAATGATTTCAAAAATGCACTCTCTCCATCTTTGCATCAAAAATGATCTTCCAAAAATTACCATCATTATGTTGAATTTTGACCCCTTATACTCTTGTCAAGATATTGGTTATAATGGTCATAAGGAAGCCTTCCTTGGAATGGTCTCCAATCACCAACCATATAAACCATACTCTTGGCTAGAGTAAAAATTTTTCATGGAAATGATCTTCATAAAGATTGCCAACCAAAGTCCATTGCATATTATGTTTTGCTTTCAAAACTTTTTCCAAGAATGCATCAAAACAACTTTCAAGACCATTCTCTAATCTAATCCTAGGTTAACTTGATCCTAGTTACCACATCCTAGGTTAACTTGACCCTAGTTACCTAACCTTAGGTTAACTCGACCCTAGTTACCTAACCCTAGGTTAACTTGACCCTAGTTACCTAACCCTAGGTTAACTTGACCCTGGTTACCAAACCCTATGATAACTTGACCCTAGTTACCACACCCTAGGTTAACTTGACCCTAGTTACCTAACCCTAGGCTAACCCAACCTAGGTTAGTGAACTTCAAGGTCCCAACTCTTGGACCCTTTTCTAATGATCATTCAAATTTTCAAACTATTCCCATAGCTTATTTTCCAAAATCTCCTATTCTCTTGATTTTGAAAACCCAACTCCATACACTTTTCAAATGTCCCTACACTCCATCTTCAAGACATGTCCAAAAATATTTTCAAAAGGTCACAAACCTAAGGTACTCCTAGCTCTCTCATGGTTAGGGATTCCAAGGACAAGTGATAAATCAAGATCAACCTCTAAGGTTGTCCATATTAGGATTTCAAATACTTAGCCATTTTCAAAAGCTGCTTTCAAAAAACTAATTCATCAAAACACTCCAAAGTCATGCCTCCAAGGTTTTCAAAACAAGACTTCAAAAACACTTTCAAGTTCTCTTGAGTCATGCCAAAACATTTTTCCAAAACTCCCCTAAAGTTGATCCAAAAACATTTTCAAAACACTCCACCATCCAGTTTCAAGCCAAAACTTCCAAGACCACAAAGTATCTTCAACTTCCAAAGACCTCCAAGTGTCTTAAATTTTTTTAAAGACCACAAAGTGTCTTCAAACTTTTCAAAGGCTCCAATGCACCTATCTTCCATCGGGCTCTTACCCGAACTACGAATGATCTGATTCTCGCCAAATGAGATACGTAGGTAACCTAAAATGGTGCGGTCATAACTTTTATTTCAACCGCAATCCATTTTTAAAAAATTCCAATTAATTCAAAGTTTTTATTCCAAACTCTTTCAAAACCTCCATTATTTTCAAATTTTTTTCAAAAACTTGCATCATCCATCCAAAAAGTGATGACTAAACTCCGTTTTTCTAAAAGTGGATATTAAGTAGACAATGGTAACCGATTATTCTGATGAGTGAACAAAGGGTGATTAGACATGTAGGTACCGAAAAGGCGGGATAGGGTGATGATCTTAGGATATCTTCCCCATACGTAACCAACCCCCGAACCTTAGATTTTTGTTTTCGAAAGATCAAAATGGAGTTATTTCAAAAAGAGCTTAAACATTTCCAAAGGTTGCCAAATAACCTATTTTCCACAAAACCCTTTCTTGAGGGAGTTTTCAAAAAACCTTTTTCAAAAACTCTAAGTTTAATCCTCGGATTAATGCTTAGTTTTAGGTGCCCTAACTCATCTTTATCAAGTTAAGTGGCGACTCCTATTTTTCTAAAAAGCCTTCAGTCAAATCATTTTTCAAACCTAGTTGCACTTGTCCTTCTAGGGGGACGAGTTCTAATGACAGAGTTCGGTGCTTTAGGGTCTCCTAGTCGAAAGGATCTTGGACACCCAAAAACTAGGGCGGGACAGCAGGCACTGGTGTTGACCCAAGTTTTGAGTGCTTTTATCATTCTCACAGTGTGTGATGAGTTGGTTTTTAAAGGTATCTCATCCTCTGGTAAACGTGTCACGGCCAAGAGGCATGTTCGGTTTTGTGACATAAGGGTTTTGTTGACATTTCTGATATTGACCTGTTTGCAAGTGTTTCCGTCACTCTAACGATTGCGATATTTGTGAGTATTTTCGTCATTTTGATGGTGTACGTTCATTCTGAAAACAGTATGATCTTGGGAAATTACGAAATGGCCTTATCGCCTCGGAGCCTTAGGTGTTTTCTCGATTGGCGTGCTGAATAGCGAACATTCTATGTTAGAGGGCTAATAGGCTCTAGAAGTGAACCGCTCTACCATCTCAGGGACTTGGGTTTCGTCTCGGTCGATTGGTGTGAAGGAACTTATTGTTCCAAGGGATTTTGTGCTTTTTTAATAAACGTGTCATGCTGGATGAACTTACTGTCTAAGGGATCAATCTTCTCGAAAGACATGCCAGATTGAGTTTGACTAATTTGGATTGGGATTGAAATTGGAATTGTGGTTAAAATACAGATTTACCGTCATCAAGAAAACGTGCCAACTGGAATTGGATCGAGCAATGTTTCAAGGGCATTTTGGTCATTTTGTTTTTATTGGGCTAGGTGAGCCCGCGAAGCGGTTGATTAACTAGATTGAGTCTGAAAAGCTGATTTGCGCTTGGACGTATCTGTGTTAGTTTGAATGTGAGTCCGATCAGGCCAGAGATTGCTAAGCGGACAAAAATTGTGTGCTTATAGATCTGAGACAAAGTTGGAGGGATAAAATGATAATTAACATTTCTAAAAACTAGAAAGATGGCACGCATTATCTGTACACTATATACCCTATGACTTTCCCTACTACTAAATAAATTAGCACTTTTTCTACCACTAAATAAGATATTGATGGTTCGTGGATTCCGTAACCAAATAGAAAGTTGGAAGGTAGGCTACATGCGAACAAAACCTGAGCTATTACTATTTTATACTTAAAGTGACAATTTTTGTAGTGATTTTTTAAACTTTTTGGGATAGTTTGAGAAAGTTAAATAGGTAACAGATTCTTACTAAACTCAATCGTTGGCTTTATATAATGGTATAGATTTGGGTCATTTAAATTTTTTTTATTTGTTCATTTTTTTTGTTAAACTGTTTTTTTTCTGAACTAGTGCAATTGATTTTGGGCTTATTTATCTAATGATCTTTTTTCTCATTGGACCAAGGCTTTTGTTTTTTAAATTTTTTTATAGAAACTATATAAGGCCTTAATAGCATATAAGGCTTTCAAAAATTTGGAGCCTTCAAAAAAATTTATTTATAAAATTTTTCATTAAACAGATTTAAAAAAAAAAAAAATTATTAGTGTTGTTTATTTTTGCGCCATCTTTCTTTTAATTAGCACTTTTTCTCATATGGACTATGACATTTTTAAAAAACAGATGTAGAAACTATATAGGAGCTTAACTATAGCAAATAAGGTTTAAAAAATTGGGGTCTTCAAAATTTTATTTATTTATACAATTCATTTGTTTTTTTATTAAGTCGGTATTTTTTCCCAAAAGTTCAGGAGTGTAGTTAATTTTGGGCCCATTTTTTTTCTTATCAAGGACCATGTTTCCAAAAAAAAAAAATTATAACAACTATGTGAGGCCTTTACTATGGCATGTGGAGTTTTAGAAAATTTGTAACCTAAAGCAAAGGCTTTGTTCGTCTTATGATTCAGCCGGCCTGGTTGTCTTTTATGACACATAACTATAGTTTCTGGTAAAGATTTATTCTTCCAGTGCCACCATTTAGAATCCTCTTTAAGATCCTATCATATTATATTATTAGAGCTTTAATGGAATGCAGGTCATATCTTTTTTTCTTGTGATTCCTAACCCAATGAAATCAACAATAAGTGAAGTTTCTATTGTGCAACAATCCACCAAAAAGGTTTTAAATGCATCATTTTTATTTTTTGGTGTAAAAGAAATTTTTTTTGAATAATCTTTTTCTCTAGTTGAGCTCAATCTCCGAATTAAACTCTTTTGACATATTCCTTTTGGTTCACAAGTTGCAGCCTTTGGCATTTTTTTATTTATTTATAAGTATATACTCTTTGACGACAAAAAAAAGAAAAGAAAAAAGAGAGGAGAGTTCAAATGTACTCAAAATTAAATAATTTTTTTTAAATATATTTTGTTGAGACTAAATAGAGGTTGGTTTTGTTGACCATGTAAAAATTTAGTATTACATTCTAATAGATTTTTCATGCTAAAATATGTACAAAGAATACTTCGAATAGAACCCGTTAACAAAATCCTTGTTCTGTCTCAGTCTACTAACGCAAGTCGTGCTTAGCAGTTGTTTATCTAAAGTTTAGTTAGAAAATATAATTTCTACATGAGCATGCTTGCACCACATTCCTAAAATGGCTGTTTTCACACCACAAATTTCAGAACAAAAGGCAGTCGAACCTTGACCAGCATTTTAGGTAAAATAATAGAAATTGATTTGCGTGGATTGCACTCAGTCCAACTAGTGAAGTTCTACAATCCAGCCTTGGCCTTTCAATTATCATTCTGCAATAAGAGTAAACTTTGCCAGCTGCATGTTGTCGTATTTGGATCCGAAATGGAGGAATTTAACACCAAATTTTTGTTTATAATAGATGGAATTTGGTCACTTGAAACAATCAGCAGCACAAACTACACAAAATCCATAAAACTAAAGGGAAAAGTAAAACAGTTTGAACGGCAGTCATCCTCTAAGAGAGAGAGAGAGAGAGAGAGAGAGAGAGCGAGAGAGTCATTATACAGATAAGATATAGCACTGTGCCTTTTCCTCTCATCTTCAATATTCCATCTTCCCTTTCAAGGCTTCCAGAGAATGGTGGTCTCAGCGATCATGGAAGTCACAACGTAGGGATCCATGTTCGATGCAGGCCTTCGGTCTTCAAAGTAGCCTGCCAAAATATTTGTCATTGTTGATATTATTACTCTTGTTATACGTCATCATTATTGTCATTTTTAGCCATTACAACAGTGAGAAATCACAAAGAAATTGGCCAAGTCCCACTAGACAAACTCACAAAGTTCCCAACTCGACGAAATTATAAGATTTAAGGCTTAAGCTTGTTTTGCCTAAACTTGAAATGAATGCAATATCGTCGAACAACTTTCACCATTATTTCATTCATTTTGAAAGGCGTTAGACGAATATTAGAAGCAAACGACGCTGGAAGAGAGTGGATTTAGAAGTTCAAAAAGAAAAAAAAAGTTTTATCACAAAAAATGAGAGGAGAAAATGGACACAATATGGATAAATGCTTGCCTTTTCCGTCCTTTTCAGTATCACGGCCAACGCGGATGGAGGCACCCCTGTTTGCAACACCCTGAGGCCAATGGAAAGATTTAGTGTAATATATGAGAAGACTAAACAAGCAGAAACATTTTGCATTAAGCATAATCAGGCCAAAAATCATGGCATTCCCCTTAAAAAAAAAAAAAAAACACTAAATACAATTTTGTTTTGAGTTTCAAATATTTAATGTACTGCAGTGATTGCTTTGGAACAAAAAATCATTTTCTATCTATTTAAGGTATTATTCTGTTCAAAACTCGAATTCTCAAAGACTGCTCTTAGTTTCCGTTTTCCCTACTTGCATGTCTCCAGTAGTCCAATTACATAACATGGATGGAAAGTTTTGAAATTTGAGGTGCTTTGCGATTGTCTTTCAGAAGTACTTTTGTTTATATCACCATTGCCATTTGCGTTCTTTCTATTCCATCCCACTCCAGAAACAGCAAAGAAATAAAAAAGTGTCTCTATTACTAACCCAAGAGAAAGTGTTGATGTCAGCAGTCTCATGGCGACCGGTCAATCTTCTCTCATTGCCCTCTCCATATGCTGCAATGTGCTTCTTGTGGCGCGAACCCAACTTTTCAATTGCCTTCTTTATCACATCCATCCCCCCATCACTCCTCATGGACTTGGTGCTGGTTTTGACAAAAAATAGACAGACAAAATAAATAAACCAAAACCAATCAACCCATATATATATACATAAGAGCATTGACCTTTGCCTCGGAAAAATTGAAGTTCAAGATCACCTGTAATTTGTGTGAGCACCAGCGCCATTCCAATCGCCCTAATTTTTCATTTAAGAATAAATTAAAACTTCAAATCCAGAACTAATTCAATGCATAGTGATAGCCAAATCTGTAACTATACCACCTTGTTTTAATAGCATTTCAAGGCAAAAAATTCTATTTTGTCTGTATCCAAAAATGCACAGAGACGCATCCACAAATGATAGAAAAAGAGGGGGAAAAAGAAAATGTATCCTGAAATGGGGTTCGTTCAGATAATGAAGATCTTATTCTATGTTCTCACTGAGTCCTCAAATGGTTTGCTATGCCTAAAAGGCTAAAAGCTGTTTATTTCAAACGGCTCTAAATAAAGCATGAAGTGTTTCAGTTTCTGTGATAACTCAAATAGCATAAATTCATTTGCTTGGGCGTTTAAACTTGTGGGAAATTTTTAAGGTCACAAGAAAGGATTAACTAGATCAGTTTCAAAATTCCGTCCTGAGAAAATGACCATCAAGCATACAATTAACACACACATACATATAAAATTAATATATATATATATATATATGTATTGGACATAGAAATGGGGCAAAAGGCTAAAAGCAGAAACCTGAATTGGTTTGGGGTCAAATGAAAGAACAACTCCAGCAATTTCTGTAATCCGCTGTTTTACCATGCAGATTAAAAAAATTATTAATAGACACCCAAAAATGAGAAAGGGGGGTTGGGAGGGGAAAATGTACAGGGGCATACCTCCAGAATGTAACGGGCGACCCATAATTGATCACCGGCAGAAATCCCAACAGCAGGACCGACTTGAAATTCCCACTGTTAACACCCAACATGGCAAAAACCAATAAATATATAAATGTACGTATAAGGATTCTTAGAAAGTTTATGAAAAACCAAAGATGTGGTGAATGAAGGTTAGAAACCGAGGAAGACTCGTCAGTGCAACTAAAGGGTACAAGGGACTTAAAAGGACATGTACATATGATCTTTGTGCGCATGAAAGGTATATATATATGAGGGACTAGAGAAGCTTTCTCCAAATGATGATGAAATGTTGTTGAGTTCAATTTTCTTTGGTGCCATTCTTAACAAGCAAACAGGCAGAGAAACTAAGAATATACCTGGCCAGGCATGACTTCACCATTGATTCCGCTGATTTGAATTCCAGCGGAGAGGCAGGCCTTGTAGTGGGAATCCACTATGTCACGACCAAATGCCTTGTCTGCTCCTATTCCACAGTAGTATGGTCCCTGCATGAAAAAGGAAGGAAAAACCACAGAAATGACTAGGTAATAGTAGTAGCAGTAATGCAAGCGGTAATAGTAGTTTCTTATTCAACATAGTAGGAATGATAAATAGCTGAATCACTGAACAACAAACAAAAAAACAAATTAACGGTGGTGATGAAAAGAACTGCATAAATTGTATGCACCTGAGGACCAGGGAAACCACCAACCGGCCATCCAAGGGGCCAATGTACGTCCTTCTGAAGCAGGGTGTACTCCTGCTCAATGCCATACCTACCCACAACCACGAGGAAAACACAGATTTTAAGTCCAAGAAAAAAAGAAAAAAAAAAAAAAAAAGAGCAGCATTGAAGAGAAAAGGATTGAATTAAAGCAACAAAGCAATAAGCTATTTGAATTTTAAGATATGTAATGCTGTTTTGTCTTTTGCTTGAACAATTTACTATGCTCGTCCTCTCATCAATTAGTTTTTTCAGGATGAAAATCTGAATTATCACTGATTAATCAAAAAAACGTTGAACACATTTCTTTCTCCAATTTTTGCTTAAAAAATTCTTGTAAATATACGTTTATATTAAAAATATTGAGTAGATCATTATAATTAGTAATTAACTGGATATCTTTGACTCCATGATTCAATGATATATGAATCTCGCAGCACTAATCTAGACCAATAAAATTTTTAAATTAAAAAAAATGCAATATATGAAAGATGCTAATCTTTCGGGTTCTTTTTCCCCTTGCCGACTTTATCCATGCTCATATATACATACATATATATATATATATATATATAAAATAATGGAGCTGAGGTTAGATATTCACCCCTTTATACTAATATCTAACCAACCAAAAAAAAGTGTAGGGAAGTAATTATTTGTTTTACGTCCAAAAAACAATCCGAGTTAGTTTACAAATGCAGTCGTTTGAGACTCTCTCTAGTAAGTAGAGAATCGGATGTGTTACAGCCAACATACAACTCGACAACTCATGCAATGTAACTGGTATTCATCTCAAATACCCAATACCCAACTTCATTTTCTTTTAAGTTGTGTTTGAATCAAGAATTTAGTGATAGAAAAATATATATATATAAAATAAAAGAGAATAAAAATTATCTTTTATTTTTTATTTTTTATTTTTTTCTAAATAAATTCAGATTCCAAACACAATCTTAAATATTAGTAAATTCATAGACTTTTACGTTATGTTTAGATTAATAATTTGACAAGAGAAAATGAAAATGAAGAAGATATAAAATTACATCCTATGTGTGATTGTTAAAAAAAAGAAGAGGTTAATAATGTGTTTGAAACCCGTATTTATCAAGAGAAAAGAAATAGGTGAGTGAAAAAAGATTTTAAAACCTTATTTCTTTCTTTTTTATGTTATTTTACCTTTCATTTTCTCTAACAATCAAACACACGATGTAATTTCATATCCTTTTCTCTTTATTTTTTTCTCACCAAATATTTGACCCAAATGCATTGTAAAAGAATATAAAAAGAAAAGAAATAAGGATTTTATTTATATAAGGATTTAAGTTAAAACAACAAAAATCCATAGACTTTTAATTTTGATATATTGTGAAGTGTAAACTTTTTTTAACAAATATAATACTGAAATGCGACATATGTCTTTTAGAATTTAATTACAATATAAAAAAAGCAATGCTTGAGAATACATTTGGTATTTTAATAATCAATTTTGTCAAAAAAAAAATCTATATTGACTTTGACACTGTATCAAAATTAATGTCAGTTAATACACCCTTTGCCTTGACTTCCCTAATAAAAAATTTAGCAATCTTCCCTTTATTTTTCTTTTTTTTTTTTTTTTCTTGTTTGTGTTTTGTATGTTCGACTTTTTCGTTATAACCTAGGTGAGTAAACAAGATGACTAGGCTGGAGTCTCCAAATCACCATATGCTCACTCGTAAAGGACATCGAAAGGCTTTCTTTTCAATTGACAATTAATTTTATAAAATTGGTTTTTCAATTTCTATTAATTATAAAATTTTCTTCTCATTCACTTGGTGGTCCTTATATCCTATAAACAAGAAGAGGAATATGATAAAACTTAAGTTACATTCGAGATGTAAAATATTTTATATTAAAATGTATTTTATGTAAAAAAATTTACAAAAAAGAATTATTTTTTTGGCAGAATCGGAAGCAATAATAGATGATGTACACATAGACATCATCACCAAATCAAAGGCAATCGTGAACAACACACTATCTCACTTATCCACTCCCAGCAGCAAACCCTATTGCCCATGGATCCTTTGATAGTTGAAACCATCATTCCAAAATTTCCAACAATCTCTAGAGATAAGTTAATTTCTCAGCTTTCCCATACCCAGAAAAAGTAGTTTGCGAAAACAGACCTTTTCACATGATCCAGACTCACTCTCTCTCTCTCTCTCTCTCTCTCTCTCTCAAATAGATAAAGCAAACACACATAGGCTTTAGAACTACAGAAATCAGGGAATGTGAAGCTTTAAATTACAATGGAGAATAGAGAGGAGGAATCAGTCGGAGCAGAGGAGATTGGAGAGAGAGAGGAGGGAAAAGCACGATCCTAAAGCAGCACAATAGAGATGGAAAAAGATAGAAGGAGATGAGGAATCTATCATTCACATTCTACAGCTCTTATGTTTTCACGGGTTGAGAAGAAAGCGTTGAAAACAAATAATAATGACGTGGGATCACCGTTACATTAAATATTTTTTTTCGGTTTAAAACTAAAATCCAAAAATAACTTATTGATTTTACATTCATAAGTTATTTTTGAATTTTGGACAGAAAATAATTTAAAAAAATGATTTACTTACTTTTTATCCAATCAAACATCAAAAAATGTAAAAAACATCAAATCAAACGAAGTAAAAGATAAAAAAAATAACTTATGGTTACGAATATTAAAGACCAGCTATATCCTTATTAGTCTTCTCCTCTTCTCAAATATATAAACAAATGGATCCCATCCTTATTATGTATTGTCTTATAATTACTATGTATACATCTTTCGTTGTATACATATATTTTATACGATTACAATAGTTTAAAAATATAGTATTTGCATATATCCATGTATACACAAATGTAAATGGGGTTACCATGGCTCCTCGGATACGACGTCGGGATGGCTAAAGACTTTGGCGGCATTGAATCTCTTGTTGGTTGGTATTGGCTCGCCGGCTGGCGTGTACGTGTCGCACATCACCTTTGTCAAACCATCATAATCACACAATTACCCTCCAACATCTTGTAAATTACACAATTTACTCTAAGCAAATCACGGTGTATAATTCTAAGAAACAAAATTGAAATCCTTGACACACGAAATAGGAATAATTTATATTAATCACCGTACCAGGATATTGTTTCCTCTTCTGAAAGGATCTTTATAAATAGCCTGTGGGCTGACCCAGTCAAAAAAATACATACCCAAATTAATTATCATTATTAGAGAGATTAGTCAAAATAACAGAGAGAGAGAGAGAGAGAGATTCTTCATAATAATAGGAAAGCAGATCCCAGCTGGCAAATTAATTGGAGCAATCACAACCTTGCGTTTCACGTGATTAGGCTGTATTCACGTGAAAATAAGAATTTGGGTGCGGTTTGCTTTAGGTGAAACTTCAAAGACAGTGACGGTCCATTTTTTTACAGCTTTTTATCAAGTTTTTTTCGATTAGTTTTTTTTAACTTTTTAGTTAAAAAAACAAATTTTTTTTTATTTTTTTTGTTTTATCTTAACTTATAAAAATAAAAAAATTAACTTTTTACTAATAAACTAAAAAAAATCAACTTGAAAAGGTTTAAAATAAGATTCATCAAACGGACTAATACTAACTCTTACAAAAACAGTAAATGAAAGTAGAGTGAGTTGATGATGGTGCATGGTATATACATTTATACAGGCCGGGCAGGAGGGCCTGCCCTTCAAAATTTTTAAAATTTATTATAATTTTTTAAATATTTACAATGAAATATAGGTATTAACCCCTCCAAAATTTAAAAAAAAATTAGCTAAGTTCCTATAAATTTTATTTTGGTCCCCGAATACAGATCCTGGTCCCCCATTGTGTATATATAAACATATGTATAGGTTAATTAACATACTAGAGAATGACTTCACTGTCGTCGCCGGGGGCTTGGCCCGTACTTGATCCATCGTAGTTCCACTTTGGAAGCTTTTCTGGGTCTGTTACGGGTCCCGACAGAGTCTGACACCAACACAAAACTCTTAATAAACATGTTTTATAAAGACAATCTACTTACCAACACGTATATTCACAATACTTTTCTCATGTGTGTGTATATATATATCGAGAGAGAGAGAGAGAAAGAGGCACCCTTGCTTTGCTTCTCAAATCCATACCCGATCCACCAATCCTGTAAGGAAAAAAGTGTCAAAAGTGATACATATATATATATATATATATATATATATATGAAGCAAAAAGAAGGAACGGAGATACGAATTAGAAGACAGAGAGAGAGGGGGAGGGAATACCATATGTACTCAGCGATGATCTTGTCTGTGGTATCTGAGAGATTAATGTTGATGAGATCACTGAGGAGAGACATGGCTGCAAACACACACTAGATGGAAGAAAGAGCAAAAGGCACAGAAAGAGGGGGGTGTGTGGTTGGGTCCTTAAATAAGATGTTGAAAACTCACCTACTACCCAGGAAAATAGGAAGAAAACAAAAGGCTGGCGATGAAAATAAGGAAAATTCCAAGAAATTTATATTTGGGAACTAAAAAGACACGGTGAAAGCTACATGTAACCGAAATTTACAAATTAAATGGGCAGTTTTTTTTTAATATTATTGTTTTTGTTTTTTTTCTCTTAAGCCTCGTTTGGTTGACAGATAAGAAGTGAATTAGATTATTAATCCCAAGGGACCACTAATTTGGTAACTTATTCAAAGTCTGCGCCCACTTTTTGTATATGAGTAGTCCGATTTTGTCGAAGAATTTAAGGTTGGTGGTGACGTAATAAGGTTTGGCAAAAGATGCCATACTCAATATATATATATATTGCTCCCCCACTAACCAAACACCAATAAGGCTGGATAAAAGTGTAAAATTAAATAGTTAATTCACTGCCTTAGAGGAATCTAATCCCCTCCTAATAGTAGTTCGCGTTCCAAACACAATCTTGCCATTAAGAAAAAGGTACATCCTTGTCTTTATTAGCTTTTTCACTGGTGCTCTATAGAGCGAGGACGTTTGACTCGTGGCATCTTAGATATATAAGCATATATATATATATATATATAGAAGTTTAAATATACTTATACAGATATTATTTATACTTCTTACCTCCCTCATTTTAGACTGTAAAATCTTATTTTTACCTCACTTTTTTAGGAATAAAAGCTAATTTTGTAACCTCACTTTTTTAGCGATGTAATCTAATTTGCTAAATGTATGTGCTTAGTTGCTTGACATTGAGCTCGTCCCATGGATAATAACGATAAAAAAAAACCATTAAAAATGCACTAAAAGATGAAGTTAGGGCCTGTTTGGGTGTGCATTGTATTTCAAATAATGTGAAAATTGTAAGAGTTAATTTCAAATTTATGTATATGTATGTGAACAACTAAACAAATTTAAATCTCTCAACGCGAAATTTAGCAATTTTGTAGTTTTAAAGAAATTATCAAATTCTCCATAAAAAAAGATCAAATTTAACTAATTTTTGAAGAAAGCTAGTGAAAGTCATAAAATTTTGAGTTATTTCAGTTTACCAAATTCAAATAGTTAATTCGTAAATTGACAAATTCTAAAATGATCCAGTTCATATTTTGAGACAACCAAATGGGTCCTCAATTTTTTGTAGTTTAATTCAGTCAATAAATTTGAATCAAGTAGTCCATAAATAAATAATCAGGAACACTGTGAACTGGAAAACAGTTGAATATAATGGAATTAAGAAATAAATCTAAAAGCAAAAGGAGATGCCAAAAGTATTCCAAAAATAATTGCATATTTGTAACCACAAATATATCAAACATATATTGCATGATACTAGTAATACTCACAAGTTTTTTTTCTTCTAATTAATAAAGTTGAATGAGGCTGATGGCCACTAGTTTTTATTATGTTATATATTGTGTATATAATTCATTATTTGCTAAGAAAATATTATGCATATTATTCATATATTATTGGAGTATAATACGAGGAACGTCAATTCATATACTATACCGTTCAACCTAAAATATCCCACTACACTATTAAATAAACGTAGTGAATATTCTTGAATTGTATCTGTGTAATTATATAGATTCTAAAGGAAGAATACGTGCTTATGGGTACGAAGAGTTCCGTTAAAAAAATAAAGAGGAGAAGATACTCTCCGTGTGCATTTAAGGATGGTACTCTCAAGTGATTATGTACTACACGCGTACATCTTGCTAACCATCTTTTTGTTAATTTTGTTTTGGCTAATTAGCTATTCGGACTAGCTTGAGCGTATCTCGACTTATTTTGAGATTTATGTAGTTTTTTGTTCCACATAAATCAGATAATTATCAGACCAAAGACCTTGGAGTGACCCTAAAGAGCTCATAATACTTAAGAGGTTTCGAACCAGAGACCTTGGAAGGAGCAGACCTCATTGGTGGTATAATTATGCTACACACAGTCGCATTTATCCAGCTCATCTGATGGGTTCATAGTTACCAAAATAAAAAGCGAAAGTGAAAAACGTTAAGGGAAGAGGAAACGGGAAATGCAGCCAAAAAATATAGGAGAAAACAAAAAACGGAAAACAATTGAAAAACTTATTATGAAACTTTTACGAAACTCAAAGGAGATTTTTAAAAAACTTAGTGGAGGCCTTTAGAAACTTAGGAGAAACCTTTAGGAAATTTAGAGGAAACCTATATAAAAAATTTCATAGATACTTAACTAAAACTTAAGAGGAAAAAAAGTTTAATAATTAAGATTTCAAGTTTCCAAAGTGTTTTCTTTAACTTTCCCAAGAGTTTTTCAAAAGTTTTCTAAGAATTTTCGGAACGTTTTTCTTGAGTTTCTGGAACGTTTCTCAAAATTTTTTAGATGAGTTTCGTACAGGTATTGAAATCGCATTTTCGAAAAAATATGTTTTTTTCTTCAAAATAAAATTTTCGATTACTATGGATGGAACCTAGTGAGCTATCACCCAACCTAGTGAGTCAACAATGACGAATCAAATTTTTATTTATTTTCATCGAATCATTCGAAGCGTTCTATTTTTTAAGAGGTCAAAATGAAATGCTAATGGAATAAGAAAATTTTAATGTTTTTTGAAGCACATTAGAATATAGCAAAATATACCAAATAATAGTGTAATATACTGAATTGATAAATTGTGTCGATCAAATTTTGACTATATTAACAGATATTATTATCAGTAATATAGTAAGTACTATTATTACTATTATTTAAGTAAATTTCTAGACCTTACTTTTTTTTTTTTTTTTTTTGTACCTTGAACGCTTAGAATCATCTACAATTGTATTCTAAACAAAGAGTAGGTGCTTATGAATACAAAGAGATTCCGTTAAAAAATTACGAGGAGGAGAGGATACTCTCCGTGTGCATTTAAGGATGGTACTCTCAATTGATTCTGTGCTACACGTGTACATCTTGCAAACCATCTGTTTTTATTTTTGTTTTGGCTACTTAAGTGTTCTGATCAGTTTGAGCACACCTCGATTTATTCTAAGCTTATGCAGTTTTTTATCTCACACAAATTAGGTAATTACAGGGTCAAAAATTTTGGAAGTGGTCCTAAAAAGTTGATAACACTTAAGAGGTTTTGAACTCGAAACTTTGAAGAAACAAACCCCATTGGTGGTACAGCTATGCTACACACAATCGCATTTGTCTAGCTCATCTGATGGGTCCATAGTTACCAAAATGAAAAGTGAACCCTTCAATAAATATCCAGATATTCAACCCATTAAAACAAAAAGTTGGGTTTGGTTACTTTCAAACAAAAAAAAAAAAATCCAAATATTCTATTTTCGGTTAAAAAGATAATTCAAGAGAAAATACACTGTAGAAAGGAGATGACAAATCCAAAGAAGATATTTTTCCAGAAAGAAAATTTTCTCCCTTGTTCTTAGGGATGGCAACGAGACAAGCTCGGTACGGGTTTGGCTAAACCCTACCCCACCCCTAAAAAAAAAAATTGCAAACCATCTTTTTTTATTTTTGTTTTGGCTACTTAGGTATTTTGATCAGTTTGAGCACATCTCGATTTATTCTGGACTTATGCAGTTTTTTGTCTCACACAAACTAGGTAATTACAAGGTCAAAGACTTTGAAAGTGGTCCTAAAAAGTTGATAGCACTTAAGAGGTTTCGAACTCAAAACCTTAAAGAGACAAACTCCATTGGTGGTACAGCTATGCTACACACAGTCGCATTTGTCTAGCTCATCTGATGGGTCCATAGTTACCAAAATGAAAAGTGGAAATGTTAGTTTACCATTCAATAAATATCCAGATATTCAACCCATTAAAACAAAAAGTTGGGTTTGGTTACTTCCAAAAAAGAAAAAAAATCCAAATATTCTATTTTCGGTTAAAAAGATAATTCAAGAGAAAATACGTTTGTAGAAGGGAAATGACAAATCCAAAGAAGATATTTTTGCAGAAAGAAAATTTGCTCCCTTGTTCTTAGGGATGGTAACGAGACAGGCTCGGTATGGGTTTGGCTAAACCCTACCCCACCCCTAAAAGAAAAATTTCATCCCACACCTCATTCTAAACTTGTGATGGGTTGAAACTCTCCATTCCACCTCTATCCCACTTAAATTAATTGGAATTTGGGTTGAAACGGGTTCAACCCGTATAAAATTTTAAAACAAAAATAAATCTCTAAAATAATAAAAATAATACAAATTATAGTAACTCTAATACAATATTATATTAAGAAAGAAAGAGTCTAAAATCTAAGACTAACACTAAAGATATTTTGTGCAATTAAATATAATATACTTATTTAGGTATTTCATAATATAATTGAGGTGGGTTCAAGGTGGAGTGACCTAAATCCTAACTCATCCAAAACCGGCATCGAGTTTTGCTTTCTTTCCATACCCCACCTCTAATTCATTTATTCATACCCTAAGCCATTTCTATTAGGGACGAGGTGAAGTGGGATTCGTATTTTTCGACTTCAATTGCTATCCCTACTTGTTCTTTGGTCAATTAGTGCATTACTTGTAAGTGTTAGCCCAAATATACAACTCAAAAGGGGGCTGAATTGGGTTTCTCAAAATTAATCACACAATAATGTAATTAAAAACTAAATAATCAATGAAACAATAGCTAAACAAAGTATAATTAATGCAAGTAGGTCATAAAGTGCAAAGAAGAAAAACAGAGCACAAATCAATATCAAGATTTATCGAGGTTCAGCCACAATGAGTGACCTACGTTCTCACCCCCAAGATCCTTTTGAAACTCTTCCACTATGTAAAAACTCCTTTACACAACAGGTACTAGTTGTTCAAGTGCCCAACTCACTTTTTACAAGAACTCTTCCCAAGCTCTTGATGACCTAGCTAAGTGATTTTATCTAACCTTTACTTAAACTTACAAGTGTTTTTTTTATCAAGAACACCCAAACTCAAAGATTTACAAACTCACTCAAGTGAAATAAATGAAATTTATATAACGGATTACTCTCGACAAGAGTGTATAAGCAGGTGTAAGTTCAATGAATACCCTAGAAACCCAACAAAGAGAATGTATTGGTTAGGGCTTAGATCTTTTTATCTTTGTTCTTTATGATTCAGTACTTAAATTCTTGGATTCTTGTGTATAAGTACTTTGAGGATCTTGTATATATAGTTTTACATTAATTTTAGCCATTAGTGGTAGTTGGAAGTGCATTCAATGCGAGATCAAGCTGACAGAACATTCAAATTTATAGTCATTACAGAAGAGGAGTCGACTCTTTTGCTGAATGGATCGACTCTTTTAGTTCTAGCGACAACTTTCTCAACCCTCTGTCCAAATGTGTCAACTTTTGAAGAATATGGAGTCGACTCTTTTGCGTTTCACCAAACTTCAACAAGGCTCTGTTTTAATGTGTCAACTCCTAAAGAACATAGAGTCGACTCTTTTGGGATCTCACGAAACTTCAATAAGGTTGTATTGAGATGTGTCAACTCTTGAACAATGAGGAGTTGACTCTTTTTGCTTAGAGACTTTAACTTTTGCAAGTACTCATCAAACTTCTTTTAAGTCTTCAAGTTCTTTAAGGATTATCCAAATAAGGTTTACAAAGTTTGAAATGACTTCTCAAAGTTTGTTAATATTCAAGAACACCTTCAATCTCTTCGATATGAAATCAATCTAATTTAACCATTTGTAGAGTTCTTTAATTAACATAGCTTTTTCCATTAATCCAAGACTTTTTTAAATTTTCAAGTAGAGCATCCAAGTCTTGTATAAATCTTCAATAGATATTAATCATATTTGAACATTATCAATCTGTTTGAGATGAGATTATGAACGTAATCTTATTGAAAGGTCTTCCATCAATGTGTCAATTCATTCCACCAATGTGTCAACACATGCTACCGATCTCCTTTTCAGTCAATCTCTAGATCTTCTCATACCATATTGTAGAAGGTGCCAGTACTTGTTGCCAATCTTATTTTCTGTGGATCTACTTTTGAAGGAGTCAGCACTTCCAAAAAGGTGTCAGTGTTTGCTTCTGACCTCCTTTTCTGCTGATCTCCTTTTCAACTTAAGCAAATAGCTTCAAAAGCTTCAGTGGCTTCTCCAAATGGTCCAATAAGGCTTTCATGTTTTCTAATCTTCACGATTCCATTAAAATCTCTAAGATCTCCAATATATCAAGCTTTAAGTCATAATGATATAGTCTTCACACTTAGTAAAGTTCTTAAATCCTTAACACAATATTTTGTTATCATCAAAATCAAGGCATAGAGTCAACATTAAGCAAGTCACTAGCAATGCACCTTTGCAAATTTAGAAAATTCTATTTTTCCTAAGAAAGCATTAGACAAGGCCAGCACTAGATAATTTAAGGCCTAAAGTAATAATTTTAAATAAGACTTTTTATATTTTCAGTCGAGGCTGTTTTTTATTTTTCCTCTTCTTTTTCCCAGTTTTTACATGCCTATGTAACAATTTGATGCAAGTCAAATACATTCAGATTTTCTTTGCAGCCAACCTCCACTTGCAACTCTATACGTGCTAGTGTCTTCTTCCCTCTGAATTGAATCTCCATCTTCATTCAAGTGTTCAGGAACCAGTTTTTTTTGAGGAATTTCCCAACCCCGAATCTTAATTGTAGACTGGTCTTGGGCAGAAGCTGGTTCCTGTGGTCTTTGTACCGAAAAGTCATACCGAAAACCAGACTGGTTCCCCATAACAAATGCATATTTTTGTTTCACTCTGATCAACTATCTCAAAAACATACATTAATTGGTTAAACTATAAATGCTTTTAAGGTTGTCAGATGCTTATGTCCAAGAAAAAATGTTGTAAGATGCTTTTATTAGTTATCAGGTAGTAGAGATTAAGTAAAAGCAATTATAAGTAAGAGGTTTAGTTGGAGTGAGAGATGTTGTAACGTTAGTTAAGCAAGTAGTTGGGGAATATGATCCAGGTCATCTAGTTTTCTTCTGTTCGTGGCCTACAAGTATGCGTATGTTTGTTTCTTGACCCTTTCCAGGTAGCTATATGAGGAAATGCTGCTGATTTTATGATAACAATCCAATACCAGCACAATGGATGATGTTACATGGATAGGCGACAAGCCTCACCATCCCACCCGTTCGCCACTCCTACAGCGGTTAAGCCCCATTAAGAGAAAGAGAGAGCGAGAGAGATTTTTATTGAAAGAAATTAAAATAGAGAAACGGGTGAAGCCCTTATAGCATTTTGCATTTCAGTCTAGACCTGTAGGTTTTAAGTCGGGGTGTACGATTTTCCCTCTATCCACCACGGGTCAAAGTCTAGATTCACCAAATTAAAAGTATTCCTTTTTTTTTTTTAATTTTTAATTTTTATCTTAGTTACACAGTGTGTAACATACTCAAAGACGTATTTTTATTTTATAAATACTTTAAAAGAGCAATTGTGAATGTGTTACAAAATAGAAGCAAAGGCTCATGTAACTTCACAGAATAAGGCAAAACTAATAGCCTGAAAGGATTCGACTTGTCAAAGGTGTGATAATATGGGGTTGGAAGTATGGATATTCAGTTTAGAGTGCCGTATTTATATCGGATATACATTCTTTTTGGACACGTCAATTGGCATGTATAATTTTTTTTAGTCGACGCTTCTCAAACACATCGAGGACACGCGTGTTCATTAGTTGGATACTTTTTAAAACACGGCGGAGTTAAAATGTTATTGTTAAAAGTATTAAATAGAGTCTAATCTATAAATTTCAAAATTTAAAACACCAAACATAAAGCACTCAAATCCAAATATTCAAATCCTTAACTTGTTAGTAGTTGTATTATAATTGTGAACTTATTTAGTTGTTTTCATCTTATTTTTGATAATTTATAAATTTTACGTTCATATACATAATAAATAAAATATGTATAAAAATATTTTTTTTACCGTGTCCCGCTGTATCCTTGTTATCATTTTTTTAAAAAATACCGTGTTCTATATTTTATGTTCATCTCTGTATCTATAATAGTGTTTATATTCGTGCTCCTTACGATATGGGCTATTGGGCACAAAAAGGTCTACTGGGAAATCATGCGCCCTTTAAGGCAACTGACCTGGAAATTTTGAAAATCAGTAAAATTCCACACATACCTACAAAAATTAAATATAATGTGGCCCAACACAATTGTTTCTCTTGTTCTCTTGTAGTGTAGAACGAATATCACTTGTCTGATATCTCAAGCACTGACAAAAGATTATCCAAGACATGTTCAAACACCATAACTAACATTTTTCTAATTTTTCAAATGTAACAACAACCTAATTACTGTGTTCCCACTTCATGTCTCATGCAAAAACGGACAGTTCTTTGCTTTCTTTCCCAAATACATTAATGTGTTAACAAATTATTTACGCTGTGTTTGGGTCAAAAATTTGATAATAAAAAAGCAAAAAACAAGAAAAATGTGAGGAAAAAAAAAGCAATATCTAAACGAAAAATATTATTCTTTCAAAAAAATCTATATGGAAAACTCACCAGAATGATGTGGTAGTGGTATTATTGTAGTTAGAAGCCATTATGATGAGTATTTTGTTTTAAAATGATTAACTTTTATCAAACCATATCATTTTGGTAATAAATTATGTATAAATTTTTCTGTTTGTATAGCATTACTGTATCCAAACACAGCATTAATGTTTTAGTATTCCTTTTGCTCATTTAATTATTTTTTTTTTTTGGCTGTATGACTATAGATATTGTGGTTTTGTCACTTTTTGGTTTGTGATTTTGTGAAGGACAGAGCTTTCAAGGATTACTTCTCCAAAAAAAAATTGGTCATTTGAGATGTGGTCACTTGTAATAAAATAATTTTTGGAAAGTTCGACATACCATTTCGGATCTAAAACAAGAGGTTTAGGTTGCTGGGTTTTCCTGGCAGAGAGGTATACACAAGGGATTAAAGGCTATGATGGCATGGTAATTGGGAATTAAGGGAGACTCTACCTGGAAGCATGAATCTAATCTGGAAATTTGCAAAATGAATTGCAAATAACGAAATATTAAAAAAAAAAATTAATCGTTAGTAGCATTTACCAAATGCTACTAACAATAATTTTGATGAAAGAACTCATTTTTTCACCCACCAACTTCATGAATTATGAGCACCCTACCCCTATAAGATTTTAACTTGGGATAGACATGAAATCACAAAGAGGTTTTAACTAATAATCGATCTGACATACAGAAATGGAAAATTTTGGATTGCACATTTGGGTTGCGAAATCGTTGTGATTGTGAATTCATCAAGTAATGATCGGTTTGAATGGGTCGTGTTGTTATATTTGTTATATTATGATGAGGACCAATCAGGACCCTAACAATGGGCTGACCACAATCATGGCCGACCACGACTGAGCAAACCATGGCCGACCACGACTGAGCAGACCATGGTCGATCATGGCCGAGCAGACCATAGTTGAGCAAGACTATGCCGAGCGCGACCTTCCAAGCAAGACCTTCCGAGCACGACCATGCCGAGTATGACTAAGCACGACCATGCCGAGCATGACCGAATAGGCCATACGTCGAGCAGACCTTGTGGGACGGTGCCAATCATTCCTGCTCACCTGCCACGCTAGTGGGGGCACTGATAACCCAATTATGATAACGTGCTCCCAACTCTAGGATTTAGCGTGTAGCAGGAGGTAGTCACCTTCACCACTTTGACACGCATCTAAGAGAGTGCCACGTGTGGGGTTGGACAACCACTCTCCCCACTATCTTGCCACCAGTTTGACCCTTCAATGCCACGCTGTCATGTGGAGAGACAACCATCTCCCCCTATCTCCGTATATGCAACGCCCTCCTAGAGCTACTAGGAGATCTACCCATATAAAAAGGAACTCATTTTCTTCAACAAGGTACGCAAACATAAACCTTAGCAAAAACTTTGTTGAAATATATTTAGAAATCTAACTTTGGCATCAGAGTGCCCTTGGCAGGCACCACACCGGTGTTGCTTACCCCTTTGCTTCCCCTCAAATCACCAGAGCAATCCGTCGCCGGCCTGAATATTGACCTCACAAGTTTACTGCACTATCATCTTATATGATTCTATATGGGTCCATCATTTCAATCCAACAGTCCATTCAACAATCCAACGTATAAGAACCTTCAATCATATGTTTGTGGTATTTCACTCACATGTTCATTGTTTGTATAGGGCTTGTTGAATTTTTCCTTGCCCTCCAATCATGCACATTACTGAATTCTTGTCTTATGAGAGTATTTTGGTTTCAGACAATCATCAATTGAGTTTTGTTGTTCTTCAATTACTTGGTAGCTTACAGAGTCGACGCATGCACTGGGGCAACTGCTGAGAGCACCATTCATCTTTTCGTGCAATGGTGTTTGCTGCAACAAATTTTCAATGCAAATGGACTTGTTTTGGCGCAGTAAAGATGCTGCTTTTGTAGTCTTCCAGGTGGGGTTAATATATTTTAGCCCGATGATCGGAGGAGATAGCGTCCCCGAGGATAAGAAGTGGGTTTTTTTCGGTGTCAATTGCTGTCTGCTGTTTCTCCTTATCATTTTAATTATTTTTTGCCAACTCATTTGTCGAGCGCCAGAAAACTAATTTGAAGACGGTCTGGCGAAGAGGTTAGTTTTTGAGTCCCGTGCAATTCTCTCATGGAAGGAATTCTTTTCTTTTTCCTGTTCCATTTGGGTTTCGATCATTTCTCTGATTCGGATGACCACTTGTGGCTCAGGCAGTAAGCGAGCACTAATATCATTGTCAGATAAGAAGGATTTGGCTTTCCTTGGCAATGAACTTCAGGAATTAGGGTGAGTAATCCTTCCCGGCCCCCTCCCTCTGTCTATGAGTCTATCCTTCATGGCATTTTCCAAGATATTAGAGTTTTTGGGTTTTCTTTTCTATTTTTTTGTTTTCCTTTTCCATACGGGCTTGTTAGTTGGTGTATGTTGCACAAACCATCTCAATGGACTTTCCTTCATCTTCCTCTGATCGATGCTGCTCCTAACTTACATTGAGTAAACTCATTTTTTTCTTCTCTTATCAATTTCCTAGAAATCGCAACAGCCATGACTTATAGAAGTCGCAATTGCAAATAGGAGGAAATTGTTCTGCCTTTGAGTGCACAATCCACTGGACATGCTTCTGGTAGTGAATAAGAAACTTGCATGTTGTAAAGATAATAATACAGATAATATTTCCTTATATAAGTGTACAATAGTGATCTGTCCCCTTTGTACAATGCTCTGTGTTACTGTGTGATTGGGTCCCACATTCGGTAGTTGTCCCACCTTGTAACCATTGTGGTTTGGATTTCTTTAGCCCGGATGGCGGGTAGTTTTCCCACCCTGGTGAGCCGCCTTATATGTCTCCAATCACTCTTTCACGACTTCTTTGGCCAACATTTGGTTGCGTGTGCATTATTTCCTTAAGATTAAAAAAAGTTGTTCCCTGAGTTATTACAACTATATGAATAAATAAATGAAATTCCAGAAAAGAAACACAATTTCTCCCCTTGAGTCTTTTAAAAAAAGAAAAAGTGGAAATATAATTATATCCATTGAACTAAAGTCAGCAGAGCAGAAAAGTGAGAGCTTATTTTTCTACTTTTTCCTCCTTAAAAACACAAAAAAAAAAAAAGAAAAAGAAAAAGAAAAAGAAGTTAATAAGACAACTGCAAACAACCACCCAGCGCCACCCCCCCCCCCCCCCCCCCCCCCCCCCCCCCCCCCCCCCCCCGGGCGGCCTTCCTTCTCTCTCTCTCTCTCTCTCTCTCTCTCTCTCTCTCTCTCTCTGCGTTCGCGAGCGCACGCGCTTGCTTGCGCATTGTCTATTTCTACTACATGTTGAGGGTACCTTTACGAAGTTTTCTTTTTCAATGTCATAGTCTGTGCACATACGTTTTATTTATTATGGTCCTAGAACTATTATTTATAATGGTTCTAGAACTATTACTAAATTCTTTGTTCTGATTCTAAGAGGTTGCTGTTAATGTGAAGTTTAATGGTGGACCCTTGATATTATCCGTGACTTACGGAAAATCATTTTCTTTTACAGCTTGATGGTCGTGTAAAAGGTTTACATCCTATGTTGTACGAAGGTTTTCTTGCCAGAAGTTTCCAAAAGCTCCTCATGGAATTTTTAAGCTATCGTGGAATTGGTTAGTTCTACTACTTGTCATAAAATGGAAAAAATGTTGTTCTATTTATTGAAGAGTAATGCTATACAATCAAAAAATTCATACAGAATTTATTATCAGAATGATGTGTCTAAGTTGTGGTCTTATCACTTTATAATAAAGAACCCATCAAGGTGCATATTAATTACAAAACTGACATTGCTACATTATTCTAGTGTAAAATTCTGTATAATAATTCTGAAAGAATAGCATTTTCCTTTATTGAATCCTTATTCGCTCTGTCAACTTGTTGAATTCAATTTTTTTTCCTACTAATATTATACTTTGGGTTTTATTTCTCAAACTAAACTATATCATATATATTTATACTGGAAAAAAAAAATCCCCTATGAGACTTTTGATAAAATGGGAATTTGGAGCTTGACACACTTTTGGCGATCACAAAATATAAGAAGAATAGAAGCAAAGATAATGGCACATGAGAAACAATTTTTTTAAGATATACGTATTAATAAATGAGTATATGAACACATATATGTTACTGGAGTATATAAAAGAATAATAATCTACGTCGATTGTTTAAGTCATTATGCATGGGAGGATTTTCTTGTGATTTGTTTATAATATGAATAATTTTTATCAGCTACTAATTGCGAAAATATAATAGTTATTAGAAAAATGTGAATGAACATGGGATATAAATAACGACATAATTATTACGAGTTGAATTCACTACAAATATTGCAGTAAAATGATTTTACGAGTCTTTGAATGGTCCACCACAATCTAGCTGGCAACCATTTTTTTATTATTTTGTGGGTATACTTATGTACGTGTGCTAAATGTGTAGGTGGGGTGAAAAAAAAAAACATATATATATATATATATGAGTTAGTTGGGTAAAATAGGAACTTTAATGGCTTAGAGGACAAAACAGAAATTATTTACATCCGAACACGGCTGAAAATTATGTTGAGAGTGACATGGAAAGTACAAGTAACTTGAGCATGGAAACGCTATATAGTTTGACGTCGGGGTAAAATCGAAAATAGATAGTAACAATGGCATGATATTCATAATGCCTGTGCCTTTGTGAAGCAAATTGGCATGGCTTCTCAAAGACATTTAACTGCTTGAGGTGGGGAAAAAAGAGAGGATAAATAACCAAGTACCAGATAAACAAAAAGCTCTCCTTCTGATAACCTTTCTTAATAATTTTGAAGGTAAATCTTCAATTTTGGGAATGGTAACTCCTCCCACTATAAGGCAATAGTCTGGTGCTTATGGGTTACACTTGCGCCTTGATTTTAAATTGTGCAGCTCTGACATGAAAATGTCTGGGTTATGAATTTTTTTGTTTTTGTTTGTTTGTTAGCGTCATGGGAAACATAACCCAGTTGTGATACATAGTTAATTTGTTGATGTTTACATGCCTGTATAAATGGTTTAATCTCCTTTTGTACTCATTGTCAGATTCCAACTAACATGTATCATACAGATGCCTTGGTCGTCGTAGATTCAAAAGACTATCGTGAAGTTGTAGAATGTCTTCGAGAAAACCAGGATGACCAGAAGTGCAGAAGGAGGCTTGCTTGGAAGGCTTTCCAATATGTTGCTTCTTATGATTCTGTAGTTTCAGAGTGGCTGTGGAAGCAGACTGTTGGAGTTACACCCCATATGTTGTAGTTTTATATAAGAACATAATAGTGCATCTAAATCTCATGGTAGATATGATCTCACTTAAATGACTAGTTCACCTTATAAAGTATAGGCATCTCAACAATCGCTAGAAGCTTTGAGAACTGAAAAGGATCTTAACCAATATTAAATAAAAATTTAGGAAAACATACTTTTATTCTATTTAATGTGGTCCTAATTTGATTGCTATAATGCTACGAGATTCAATTCTTGTAATTCAGTTTCATTTGAATTTGTAATGCCCTAATGCTTAAATTGATCCCTGTTTATTAGGTGTATAGATTTACTGGTTTTCTAAGGCATTTGTTGTTAACATTTATATGTTAGATTCTTGAAATATTTGCAAGTTAGTACTCTTTATTTTGCCTATCCAAAAAATAAATGTAGAAAAAGCTCTTTGTTTGTTGCTTCTAATGGACTTTCATTCCATAACATGCACATGTAATTTTCTTTCCCTAATACAGATGATGGACACTGTTTCTTTGATGTTGAAACTCAGGAGGAGGAGTTATAACAACCTTTCTTCCCTCTCTTTTTGGTGCAGGAGATGTCATATAATAATTATTTAGATGCTGATGCAGCTTGGAACTGTGTGTGTGAGTTTAATAAACCCACTTGTGTAATTGTAAAGCACACAAATCCCTGTGGGGTAGCTTCACGCAATGATATCATTGAAGCCTACAGATTAGCTGTAGAAGCAGATCCAGTGAGTGCATCTGATGGTATTGGTGCCTTCAACAGAGAGGTTCATGAGGTAAATAACTTTCCTAGTTTTTCTTTATAGCAGGTATTTTTTTCTTGCTAGTTGAGATACAATTAAAATGAGCTTTTTAGGCATATAAAATCACCAATAATATTGCATCACATCAAGGTAAGGGAACTATTGTCTTCTACCAAGAAGTAGGACCCAAATATGATGTTCTATGAGCCTTTTCTTTTCCCATGATTGTTAAACAAATGCTCTCATGACCAGGAAAAAATAAATAAATAAAATCAACAGATGCTCTCCCTGTACCTTGATGTGGGACGATATGATTTGGACCCTGATTTCCCTGAGAAGGTAGTGGGGGAAGGGGCTGTACCCTTTTTCATGCATATTGAGTATCTTTTTTGCTGCATTTTGAAGGATCTCGCGAAGGAAATTCTAGAGTTCAGAAGCCCAACCGATGATGTAGGTCGGATGATCTATGAGGTCGTGATTGCACCTAGGTATTAAAAAAAAAGGGCTTGGGATCCTCTGTGGAAAATCCAAGAGTTTGAGAATCCTCGAGGCAAGCAAGCAAGAGAAAGGAAAGCTTTCTTTCACACAAGTTGGTGGGGCTTGGTTAGCTCAGGATTCAGGTGATTTAACACCTGAAGACATCTCATTTAAGAGAGTTTCTAAGAAAATTGCACTAGATAATCAGATTCGTGATGCCAAGTTTGCATGGCTGTGTGTGAAGCACCTCAAGAGCAATGCCATTGTAATTGCTAAGGTCAGTGCTTGTCCTAATTTATCATTATAAAATGCTGTTTTAAATGAATTAGGGACACACAGGGCATTTCTGATCCTGATCATTATTTGGGCAGAATGACTGTATGCTAGTTTTGGGAAGTGGACAGTCAAACCATTTGGAGAGTCTGAGAATAACTTTAAGGAAAGCAGGAGACAAGGTCAAAGGAGCAACTTTGGCTAGTGAAGTCATCTTTCAATTAGGTAATTACCACTATTTAAAGTACTATCAATTTGCTGATTTAATATGTTGCTCATAAAACTTAGTGGAATTGTGATATGTTGGGGGATAAGTACAAAACATAAAATTACTATGGTTTGCTGAAATGTGAAGCCAAGAATGTAAATCAGAACACACCAAATTGTGTTCTAATAGAATGACCTTTAACTAGTCAAATTGTATTCCTTTCGTTACATAATCTGGAGTTGCTTTACTCGCAGCTTGGCAAGATGCAGTAGAAGAAGCATGTGAAAGCGGGATTGGTATTATAGTAGAGCCCGGAGGGAATAGCACTGGAGATAAAGAGGCAATAGAATGTTGTAATAAGTATAAGCTCTCACTTTATTTCACTAAAGTGAGCCACTTTAGGCATTGATACAAGAAGTGCTTGTTGCCTTTTCGTTTCATAACAAACCAATTCGGGTTTTCATGTTCGGTCTTTTGTTGGATTTGTTTCGAGAAGAGAAAAGACTTACTCTTAATTAATGTCTAAATTTCAAGCTGATCATAGATAAGAGCTATCTTCCCCGTTGTGCATATGTTCTTCATTAAATATAGCTCTAATTGAGGGTTGGGGAGATGAGAGACATTTTGATTTGCCTTTGCTTTAGAAGATTCTTAAACACAAATGATATCATGTGTACTTGTTCAATTGCACCTGCCAGGCATAGAGTCTTGGTTTGGAGGCTTGAAATGACGCATGTACAGTACCATGGGCTGCGTAAACAGTTGCCTTGTATAATTTGCAGCTCAAGAACGTATATTTTCCAAGGTCCATCTGTAAGAATGCCAATTGCTGCATCATTAGGACCATGGGAAGAACTGAGAGAAAGAAGATACAAGTCACCCAACACTTCTTATTATCATTTGTAGTGGGAGGGGCATTGTTTTGGTCCAATGGCAAATGCTTTGGTTGACAAACGAGAGAATGCAAGCAGTAGTTGGTTTTGAGAGCAATTACATTGCGGTAAGTGCACAGGTCAAAGATCAAGTCCGTGTCCCATCTTCTCTCTCTCAGCACTCTTGATTTGTGTGGATTGCAGACTGGTTAATTTCCATTATAATTTGCAATGGGTAAGGGGTTGTGCCCCATCATAATTTGCAATAGGTGAGGATTAATGTCAACTCTTTGGAATTGTGCAGGAATATTAAACCTGAATAACAACTTAGTTAGAAGATGATCACATATTTGACTGCAATGAGGATCTTTTGTTTGTACATATGGGCTTATTAATTAGTTAAGAGGATTGGCTTTGGGCAATGTTTGTGCGGGAAAAAAAAATGAAAAAGAAAATATGCTATGGATCTCCTTGTTCAGAGGATTATCTTGAAGCAAGGGTTAATATTTGCTCCATTTTGTTGATAATATGGAACATTTCTGTTCTTAGGAACAAAGAGAAGCAGATTTATTGTATACTCGATTAGTACCAATATGCAATGGAGGGTTGATATTACTTTCTTTGAGGGAACGTGCCCATACTCCTTCATCATTAGAAGGACTTATTCATAATAATTTTCCTTTGTTCATTCTGTTTTCCTTTATATTGGACGCTTTTGGGTGTCAAAATTATGTTTCCTACAAAACTACGGTATAAGAATGCACTTCATCATGCTTTCCCTTTTTGGTTGGAACACTTAATTGGTTGATTGCTGCAAGTACACATACCAACATATCTATACATCCAATACACACGCACAGAAAGGACAGAGAATTATCTAGACCTTCTATGCTTATCATGCTTCTAAATTTGGGGTTGAACATACATTTGCAGCCGCTTGATCCGTGGAATCATATTTCTCAATGTCACATATATAACAACTTGGAATATTAACCAAATTTAGCATCTTTAATTTACCAACCTGAAATTTAGTAATAAGCATCAAAATACTATTATCCAATAGTCAATTTGGGCAACCAATGACCATGCTGGCCTTGCATAATCTCAACTATCACGGTAGCTCTTCTATTTTCATCATATTCTGTACATGCACTTATTTATTTTTCATCATATGCACTTTATCAAACGTTCCATGCCCTTGAGCTTAACCTCAAATGGTGCCTTCTGCTACCCTCACGACTTGTTCAAACATTGAGCTAGACAAACCAAATAGTTTTCATTTCATTTAGTTTGTTTACTCTATTCAATATGAATATATTGCATTGGATTGAAAGTAATTGAGTAAAAAAGAAAGTTAAATAAATGGCCAATAATTAGGCATATCAGCCTCAATTTGTGATGAGTGAAGTGACACTGGTCCCCCCAATGTTAAGTCCTTCCACACTGCACATTTTTGTTGGATCATCACAACTGAGGAAGGAAAAAAAGTATTCACTAGGCAAAGAAAGGAACACAGAGAGAGAGAGAGAGAGAGAGAGAGAAGAAAAAATATTCATAAATCAAAATTAAGATGAGATGGAAAGAAATCAGAATTTACGAATAGAAGTTTTGCATACGCAGTAATCCATGTATCTGGGGAGGCATACTAATAGCAGTGAGCCGGTGACTCTGCATCTAGCCTCTGTTTTTTTAATCTTTTCTTCATCATTTTTAGAATTAAACATAGAAAGAAGGAAAAAAAAACAACTGGACACAACTCAGACTAGAATTTTGTTCCCTTTTTCACTTGGGGGACATTAGCATGTAATTAATTTTTAAAAAATAAATAAAACTAAGGGTCCGTTTGGTAACGCTGTCAATTTTTATTTTTTGCTGTGTGTTTTTGTTTTGTGTTTTTGCTGTGTGTTTTTTGTGGTTTGATGATAAGCGTTTATAAGTTATCATTGTGCCAATAATACTAGACCAATGTTTTTGTAAGAGAAAATACACCCATTTTAGTGTTTTTAGTTTTCTTTTTTCGAATTTTGTAAAAAACTAAAAAAAATAAATTTAAACAAATGGCATTTTTTGTTTTTTTTGAAAAAAAAAATAAAAAACAAAAACAAAAAACGTTACCAAACGAGGCCTAAGCCTCTTTAATTATATGCATGCTATTGTTTGTGCAATCATCATCAAAATTTCAGCTTTTTAAGCACAGAGATCAACATAATAGACAACAACCACAAGAAAACTCCTCAGCTTGAACTAAATAGAGATGGACAGTATGTGTTTCATCTAATGAGAGTATTTCTAAAAATCCAATGCATTTTTAGGAAACATTAACAAGACTCAGAAAATTTCAAATGGGAACCAAATACCCGTGATCATTTTTCTTTCACTCCATAACGGCTTTACCCCCTACAGCTTTCATCTTCTGAATTATTTGCTCTCCTTCTTTTTTTGACACCCCCTTCTTAAATATAGCAGGTGTTTTTTTTCCACCAAATCCTTCGCTTCTTTAAGCCCAGATCAGTAAAACTCCTTATCTCCTTGATTATCTTAATCTTTGAAGCTGCTTCATATGACTCCAATTTCAATTCAAAGACAGTCTTTTATGGTTTCTTCTCCTCCTTGGCTGCTGTTGGTGCCTTCATAGCCACCCCGGCCAATCCAGCAGCTGCTGGTTTCATAACCCCCACAACTGGTGGATCTTTCATGCCCATTTTCTTCATCAAAATTGAAGATAGCTCTGCAACTTCGACCAATGTAAGTCCTGCTATCTCATCAATAAGCCTAAAGAACCGGTCTGTTGGAGGACTGCAGTGCTCAGTGGGATCAAAAGTTGTGGGACCGTAGTCAGCTGGAAGCCTTCTTTGGTCAATCTCTAGTGCTTCTTCCTCTTTCCTTACTGGTTGAGTAAAGTGCTGAGGGTCAAGTGCAACCATGGAAGAAAGAACGAGTTTTCTGCATAGCCCATAAGGTAAGTGATGCCTTACCCATGCAATCAAGCTCATTTCTAGATTTGTAGAACAGATCCCCCACCTTTATATGGTAATTAGACCTGCCAAGTACCCATTTCTTGAGCCCTTAACTCAAATCCACCTCCTGAATCCATAAAAAGCAAAAGAAATGGGAATACAACCATCACAGGTTGAATGCAATTCAGAGTCATTTGAACAAGAATAGGTGACATCTGACGTGATAAATGCAAATATCACAGTAGGCCAAAAGAAAATGTAAAAAAAGTCGAAATTGAAGGATTTGAATCAGTAAAAGTAGAAAAAATACATGTGCTTGCTATAAAATTGCGGAGAAGTTGAAAACATAGTATCAAAATTAACTCCACTAGATAATCAAATCCATCCACTGAAAAATCATTGCACAAATACAGAAAATTACTTGAAGGAATTAGAAGTGTGGGATTGTGTGGTTTCTTCAATACTCAATTTTCTATGCAAGGTTAGACCAATCACTGTCCTTTAGGCGCTACCTTTATTCATCTCTATAACCCAGCATGGTTTTACAAAATCTCAACTTCATTACCATTTACATCTAAATTTTAAGGGCTTTCCTTGTATTTAAACATGTACGAAAAAATAAATAAAATAAAAAGGAAACGAAGTTAGTCCGCAAGCATTGATATGCATTCATTAGACATCTCGTCATGCCCTTGTAATAGATATACATTAAGATATAAACACATCTACAGAGATATCACAGCACAAGATAAATAGCATAAGTATATACACCAAGAGAATCTATCTCAGTTTCATAAAAAGAATCATTTCAGAAGATGTAGTCACAGAGATAAAACCAATATTTACATAGATGTGTATATAGCATTGCAATCAAGCATATACCCATTGATGGGGACTGACTGGGAGTACTCTCGAATGGGATGACCAGGAATTTTTCTGACCACGCCCGGAGTACTCAGAGGGCGTAGCACATATGGGCTGTTAGATTCGGCTGATGACGTACTGTGCATTACGATGATTGGGGCTTCAATACCAAACGTGTTGATATCTCGAGGAATACAAATAGAATCAAAAGAAGGAAAAGCACCACAAAAGAAAGACTAACCCTGAGAGCTCCAGCTGACTAGGGCATGATCGACAAGGCCATGACTGAACAGACCAAGGCCTAGCAGACCATGATGGCGCACGACCGACCGGACCATGCCCGAGCAAACCTTGTGGGATGGTGCCGATCATTCCCCCCACTTGCCACCCCAATAGGGGCCATCACTGACAACACAATCATGATAACGTGCTCCTAACTCCAAAACTTTGCGTGTAACAGGGGTTAGTCACCTTACTCGCTCTGACACAAGCCTAAGGGATCGCCACCTTTGGGGTTGGACAACCACTCCCCCCATTACCCTGCCATTAGTCAGGACCTCTAATGTTGCATTGCCACATGGAGAGACAGCTATCTCCCACTCTCTCCATGCATGCAACGCCCTCCTAGGGCCACCAAGACGCCTACCCATATAAAAGGAAAAATTATCTTCTTCAAGAAGGTACGCAAACACAAACCCAAGGCAAAACTCTGTTAAAATATCTCTAGAAATCTAACTTTGGCATCGGAGTGTCCTTGGCAGGCACCACACCGGTGTCCTTCACCCCTCTTTACCTCTCAAACATTCGGAGCATCTCATTTCTGGCCTGGAGATTGACCCCACCAGTTTACTGCTTTATCCCCCGTCTTCAGAGTTACAGTTCCAGGAAGACTGTCATGGATATACGTATACATAGATATAAATACAGACACACACATATATAGAGAGAGAATAGAACTAGAGAGAGAGAGAGAGACCGTGTCTTGGGCGAGCTCGCCGTCGTCTTATTAGGAAGAATGAAGTGAACCCTAGAGAGAGAAAGACTTCTGAGTTTTTTCTTCTTCAAAGCATGAGAGAGATGAAAGTGCAATGCGATTGTCAATTACTATTCGATTCAATCTTGTTCGGACGGGGTGGGCCATATCCATGATATGAGAGGTATTGGTTCATACTAACCTTCTCAACTCCAACCCGTTTACAATTAGCCTAAGGAACAAAATCGGTTTACAAGCCCACGCCAACTCCAAATTAAACACGCTTATTCAACCTTAATGGACATGGCGGTTTTTTGTGTTTTGATATCTATATATGTTTAAGTCGATCGTGCCAATCCAAACCACATGTATGAATTAACCTCTAACTTTTACTCTAAAAAACCCAACTAATTTACCGAGGATAAGAATTTCTTATGAACAGCCATAATTTACGTGATTACCCTTGATGCTTTTATATTGACAAGTGTTATGTGCACCATCATCAGATGCACATAATAACATAATTTTATAATCATGATAATAAAAAAATATCATAAACGAACATGGATCATGTCTCATGAACACATGAATGCACTAGCACTTTAAACTAATTGGAGGCTTCTGTTGACTAGAAGGACATTTTTTAGCTTGACGAATTAATGCAAAATGTTTGACTATAAAAGTACCATCCTAAAATAGCTTTGAACTTATATTTTCCAAGAACAATTGGTTTTGGCCTTACAAAATGTTGGATTTACACTTTAGGGTGCACGCCTAGTCTAGTACAATGATAGAAGGCCTCCTCTGTGAGTTTGGTACTTTGTTAGTAGCATAGCCTTAATTGGTAAGTGAAGAGGATACAAGTTGTGTTATTCAAGTGCGTAATGTGCATAACATACTATGTGTCCATGGAAATTGTCTTGATTTAGAGATCTTTGTCATTTCAAAACTGGTTAAGGTGTTCCTCCCTCAAAGGGAGTAGGATTAGCATCTTGATGAACCATTAGCTTTAGCAATCGAACCTCTTTATCCTAGAAGTTTCGCGTATGGGCTTCAATGTAGAGCATGGGTGTCCTATGTCTATGGCACCAATATCAATGGATCCTTATGCACTGCTTCAAACTTAAAAGTGATGGCATCAAGGTCCCATAAAAGACTGGAAGGATTGGAGGCATAAGAGGGACATACTCGTGTGGAGAGATTGTTTGGCCAAGTCGAGAGGGCATAAAACATGTCAAGGCAAGTACGTGAGCTCGAACAAGTAGCATACTTAACTAAGCCAAAGTGTCCAAGATGATATAAAAAGTTCCTCTGAAAATTGTCGCCACATACTTAGGTATGAGGCTAAGGTACCGCATGTACAAGCTGTTAGCCCTAAGTTTATTTAGATGGAATTTTATATATAATTTTGATGATAACTTACTTTGATTTATAAATATTTTCTTGATTAAATATATTCAATACTTTTAATCTTTGGTCTAGTTGGTGTAATAAAATTTTGTAGAATTATGAAGCACTTAAAAGAAAGATCAAGATTAGAAAAGTAATATCTAAATTCTAGATAATCATGTTTTAAGAAAACTTGATTCAAATAAGAAAATTAGAGGACATAATTTTCTTCTAAAGTTGAAAATTCAATGAAACTATATCCTATGATACAGTCTTAGTTTTTTACCCATATCTTTTAATCCAACCATTAGATTGATCTGATTCTTATGGAGCTGAAAAGAAGATTCAAATATCTAATTATGGTATTTTATAAATTTTTCATGAAAAGACCGGTTTATGGGACGAAAATGAGCTGAAATGTGACCTATTGGATTTAAAATTCAAAATATTGCAACTTGGAGATAGTCATGATTATTTGACCATATCTTTTGATCCAGAAGTCCAAATGATCTGATTCTTAAAGTTATGAAAAATTAACATTCATATATACATTTGATCTCCTATATAAAACTTCAAATTCGAAAGTTATCTAGATGAAAAAGGAGCATACATCTGACTTAGTGTTGCAGAAATTCAAAGATGACAGCTAGAGAGAGAACCTAAGTATTTCACTCATATCTTTTGACTCAGATATTCAAATGTATGATTCTTAAAGATCTGGAAAGATAACATACATATCTATATTTCATATCTTATATATATTTTCAAACTTGAACATTTTCTATATGAAAAAGCTGATGCAAGTTGACATTACTGTGCAAAATTTTAAATAGGTTAGCTGGGAGATAGCTCGAGTAATTTGATTATAACTTTTGATTTGACTATTGGATCTACCTTATTCTTGAGGTTCTAAAAAGCTGACTTCCATGTCTATAACTTTCTCTTATATCCATTTTCAAATTCGAACATTATCAAGGAGAAATCCGAGGTAAAACTGAAGGCATCTGATCTGAAATTCAAAACTTGTCTAGCTGCAAGTAACTCAATGGGAATAAATGTCTTCAATGCTCTCCAACGGCTATAAACTCATTTGAAGCTACAAATCATCCTCCTATCTTCATTTATACATAAAGATACACTTGAAGAGCAAAGGTGAACAAAAAGAGCAATAACTGATTGTGCGTCAAAGTGATATTCATCCTATAAAATCTTTGAGAGCTTAATTGTATTTTATCTTGTATTGTTTTGAGAGCTTCATTGGCATATTCATTCTTTGAGAGAATTTATTTGTAAGCAAAAGTGATTGTACTCTTGTTCTTTCTTCTTGTAAGCAAGAGACTAGTTAGAGAAAATAGTTAGGGGTTACGTGTGAATAACATTTGTATAAAAATAAGTTGAAATGAGGGATCACTTGGTTGGGTGTAACTAGTATCTATGTAAAAACTAGTTGAAGGAGTGTGACTAGCATTTGTGAAAAAAACTAGTTGTAAAGAAGGACTAGCGTCTGGGTTAAAAGGTTAGTGGTTATATCTACGGTTTGGATATAGTGGCAAAAAATTTCAAGAAAAGAACCTTGGGGAGTGGACGTAGACTTTAGAGTTGAAATAGAATCACGATAAATTTTAGTATCATATTCTCTTTTCTCTATCGCCTTTACTTTACAGTTTGAATTTCTTGCATTTATTTACAACATATTATTGGTTGATTAATATTTGTTTGAATATTTAGTTAGATTTTTAAATCTGAAATTATTTGTTGAATTATTGTTTAAACCCAATTCACCCACTCTTGGGTTGCCACCTTGACTAGCAATTGGTATCAGAGCTTGGGCTCTTATAGCGAACTTAACCGTCTTAGAATAAATTATAGCAACCATTTTTAGTATTTCACTTGCTGAAGTACAATCGACCAATAAACCACCATTGTTTAGTGGCACTAATTATAACTATTAGAAAGTTAGAATAAGAATATATATTCAAACTACTGATTATGAGTTATAGAAAGTTATTTTTAGTGGTCCTAGTATGCCAATTAAGATTGTAGAAGGGAAACATGTGCTTAAGAAAGAAAGTGAATGGAATGTTACTGATATGAAAAGTGTTCAATTAAATGCTAGAGCTATGAATGCTCTTTATTGCTCTCTTGATGTAAACGGATTTAACCGTATATCTACTTGTGAATCGGCTAAAGATATTTGGAATAAATTGAAAGTCACATATGAGGGGACCAACCAAGTCAAAGCATCTAAGATTAGTATGCTTGTTCATAAATATGAATTGTTTAAAATGGATAATGATGAATCAATTTCTGACATATTTGCTAGATTTACTGATATTATAAACGTTTTAAAATCTCTTGGCAAATCTTATACTAATGTTGAATTGGTAAAAAAGATTCTTAGGTGTTTACCAAAGAATTGGGAGCCGAAAGTCACCGCTATACAATAAGCCAAAAATCTCATAAAGCTTAGCTTAGATGAGCTTTTGAGTTCACTCATGACTCACGAGTAACATGAGAATGGATGATGGTGAAAGCATAAAGAAGAAAGGCATAGCATTGAAATCATCCACCATTTTCTTAATGGAGAGATTAGCAATGAAGATGAAGAGCTTGCTATGATCACAAAGAAATTCAAAAGGTATCTAAGAAAGAAAAGGCAAAGTAAAAATGTGTTCTAAAAAAACGATACTATTGTGTGTTATGAATGCAAAAAACCCAGCAACATGAAATTCGAATGTCTAATGCTCAAAAAGGTAAAAAAGAAAGCCAAAAGAAAAAAACGTAGTGATATCTTGAAGTGATAGTGAAGAAAACAACTCCAATAAAGATGAGAGTGACAATAAAATTGCCAACCTATGCTTAATGGTTAAAAAAAAGATGAGATATGTTACTCTATTGATATTACATGATAGAGAAAATAAAACTTTAATATATGTGTGTGTGTGTATGTGTATTTATTTTTTATTATTTAAAAAAAATTGTGACATGCTTTGAAATGTTTTTAAAGTTATACGTATGAATTTATTTATACTTGATTACATTTGTTTTTCATGCATTTCTTGATATTGAAGGAGGGAGAAATATAAAATGTTAATATTCATAAAGCATGTTTGGTATTGAATTGAATATGTCTTGTATGTATAATATACATTGAATATATTTTTGTGGACTTCAAAAGAAAAATATATATGTGTTCATATTCTATGAAATTTTATAAGTTTTATATATGATTATTTTTTTATGATAATAAAGGAGGAGAAATATGTTGATTGATATGATAGCATAATTTATGTTGAGCTATGCTACGTTTCAAAGGGGAAAAAAATAAGCCATGTGAGAACGATGATATGTTTCAAATATTTATGACAAGGTATGATATGTTTTATTAAGAATAAGATATGTTACATCTCTCTTTTATGATATTATGATTTGAGACTCTATGTTATTAATGACTGAGCCTACTATAAATTAGCCTTGCTCTCATAATTGGCCCAAAGCACTCTATGTTGCTAATGACTGAGCCTAACTCTCATAACTGGCCTAAAGAGCCTTATGCGTGACCCTTGCGGTTACTATATTGACCTAAAGAGCTTTATACTTGACCTTAAGAGCTTTATACTTGACCTTCGTGGTTACTATGTTGACCTAAAGAGCCCTATGTGTGACCTTTAAGGTTACTAATACAGAGCCTAATCCTAATGTAAAGACATAACACACTTATGTTGTAGAACGAGAAATATGATTTTTCAAATGCTTCATAACAAGTTATGTATGTTTCCACAATTATTAATGTCACAGTGTATATCTCCTTTTTATGATATTATGATATAACTTATAGTACCATGCCATGGTGTGCTTATGACAAGCTATGTTATGTCTTATAAGATCACGTTACGATTTGCGTCTCACTCCCATGATACTATGTTTGAAATATTCTGACATTTCATTTTGGAAGCTTACAATACAATGTTCTATTGCATCTCTCTTTTACGATACCACGATTTGATATGATATGATGTTTCAATATGATGCTTATACTACCTATATTTTCAAATCTACTCTTTATATATTTTTGAGAACAATGATATTTGATGTCATGCTGTATGAAATCATGTTACAACATGGCTCTCTCTTTCATGACATTATGTTTTGAAAATGCTAAAATGTTTTAATGCGAAAGCCTATGTCTCATGTGTTTTCAAATTTACGCTTATATCTTTCTAAGTTCAAGCGATATATGCATAAATGTTCATCTATTGCCATATACATTAAATAGAAATATTAGTTTATGGTATTTTATGCTCATGCATCATTATTATTCATTAAGCATGAATTTACGTTTTCTAAAAATGTTTTCAGGTAACTAAACTGGGAGTCCTTTGAGCGAAGCCCATTACGATGATGTTTGGACTGCGGCCCACGGACCTTATGATATGTAATGTGTATAGGGGCTAGACGCTAATACTTTGTAATATTATAATATTATAATTGGAGTTGCTTTCGATAGGCCCATCTTATGGTATGTTTATATTTTGGAGATTAGACACAACTCTGCTATGTATGTATGACATACATTTGGTTTTACCTTTATAAAATTGTATTTTCGCAATTATGTGTCTTTTAAATGATAAGTGTATAGATGTTCAACCAGTTTATGTAATATGACCTGAAGTAACTTTGCTACTAGCTGGTCATGTATCCTAAATTCGGATAGGCCTGGTTATAGGGCATGACATAATATATATTTCACTTTCTTTCCAAATTTTTAAGAGTTTTTACCTTAGTCTCCATTACAAAATTTAATAAATATTAGTCACAATGGTTAATAGTTGATACCAATTACTCTTGATTTAATAATCTTTCTATTTTGTAATGCTTATTGCTTAAACGTATGAGTGAAAAAAATCACAGTAATTAATACTGGAACATTGGGCCAAGGACACCCGTAGTCAGCCTCGTTGCTTTCTCCGTCAAAACATTTTTATTAGTTGCTCTCTTTCTCTCTCCCCCATTGGAAGCAGTATTCCATGCCATTAGCAGAGACCTTGCTAGTTGTTGCTCACTTCCACTTTTGAACAACTCGAACACAACGAAAAGAGAGTGAGAGAGATGGAAACGAGAAAGGTGGTAGTGGACAGAGTAGAAGGGAAGTCTACAGTCACCCAATGCTTCTCAAAATATCCCCTCAAATTCATCATCCCCAGAAAGGTTGGGTACTCAATCTCCATTCTGAACTTCAATTTCAATTTTCAAACATCATCCATTATATAGAAACAATCTGAGATAGTATTGCCCTTTACATTTGCTTGTATTCTGATTTGATTGGCGGTGGTGTTCTCAGGTGGGTAACTTCCAAACTGATGTTGTTTGGATTTACTCTCTCAACTACGGTGGTGGCATTGTCTCTGTATGTCCTCATCCTCCTCTTGTTTTCATAATTAAATATAATCTATAAAATTTATATGCATTTGTATTTATGTGTGCGCATACTATACAAATGGTGAATAAATTGTTTAGGAGTTGTACTTTTCCCTTTCTCGCTCTCTTCCAAGTTCCAAATGATATTGATCTTTCATGTTGGGTAAATATAGGGAGATTCTATTTCATGTGATTTGACAATTGGAGATGGTTGCACCACAGTTTTGACCACCCAGGCTTCCACAAAGGTCAATTTACTAGGTTGCATTTCATTTAATTCTTTTTTATTTCATTAATGGGATATATAATATATATGTTGTACATTATATATTTCATTAGTTCATTATGCTCCATTTATGTTTTAATTTCTTGAAGTTCTTATTTGAAATTTGTATATAGGTCTACAAGTCTGTGCAATCAAAGTGATATGAACAAGTCTTGGAGGTATCCTTCATTCTTTCCTAAAATGGAAAAACATATTTTCCTGTGTTTGTTTTGTTTAGGTCCATCATAGCATCATGTGATCCAATATGTTCTTCACTTAGTTCCGTAACTCCTGTTGGTTATTTTGCTTTTACACTTATGATCTATTAGGTAAAGATGGAAGAAAGAAAAACAAAAGGTCTATTCTGGGGGTTTCAGAACTCAAATGAAAAATGGATTATACTTCATTTTAGTCTTCCCTCTTATATGTGGTCATGGGTATGCTCTAGTTTGTTTACATTTGTGAGAGATAACACCTTCTTCCAGAATTGGGTTCTTGGTGGTTTTGCTGTTAAAAATGTATGTTAACACTTTTAGCATCAATATTAAAGTAGGGACAAGGCTGTAAATCTATTTGTACATGTAACTGAATAGATGATGAGTTTGTTTCATGATGGTTTTGTTGTCGAGAAACAACATGAGGTTTGTTGGTGGTATGCTGAAACATTTAAGAAATTCTTTTTCTTTTTCCCCCTCCATCCCTCTCCTAGTATATAGAACAAATGGTTGCTAGTAACAGTGGCTAATTTGCACATATATAAATAAAAAAAAACAAATGTAACAATGGCTAATTTATGCCATGCAGTAGGCAAGAATTGTAAACAATGTTCTTCTGGTTGTGATTCCAGATCCAGTGACATGTTTCTCCACTGCAAAGTACTCCCAAAAGCAAGTCTTCACAATGGCATCTGATTCGAGCTTGCTGATTGTCGATTGGATTACTAGTGGGCGACATGAGAGCAGAGAAAGATGGGATTTTGAACTTTATAGAAGCACCAACCACATCTTCTTGGAAGGCGATCAACCCTTGTTTCTTGACTCGGTAATATTCGTCTTTTACAAGCTTTGAAGTAGTTGTGTACTGAATATGCCAGTGCTCATTAACAGCAATGATAATAAGGAGATTGTTTTCATAAGGAAAAGCTTCTAAGTTTTTCAGTTATTTATTTATTTATTTATATATTTTTCAATTGGTATTGCTTTAATAAAAAGAGTGATATGTTGGTTTCGCTCTTAAAATAGCACACGTAATTCAAGCTTCTAGAGAATACTGAATAGACCATTTTACATTATCCATTTCTTTTTTCAATAAAAAATGACTTCTCCAATCAAAGCAAAGCCAACAAACCTTTTATTTGAATGCACCTCACTGGTTATTTGATACTCCACTATTTAGGGCTATCTTAGTTTCTGTTTTTCTATTCTAGCTATAAATGCCATGCATTCAATTAAATCATATGAGCTGTAACTAGAATTTTCATTACAAGTTCTATGTCCCATTCTTTATTTATTCCCTTCTTTCTAAGGTGGATACTATGGTGTTCTTTTTGCATTTTCAAACTTCATTTATGTTTTTGACTTTCTTGTGAATTTCTAGCCGAAGTTTTATCTTCTTCTCCAATTGTTTCAGTTTTTGATATGAAGCTTCCTCATTTTCATATTTCTTATTCCTTATTTCCACTTTTAAACTAAAGCATATATATAAATTGTTTTGATTATGTTTTTCGGCAGCCTTGTAATATCTGGCTCAATATGCATCAGTATCGTCATCATTGTCCTTGAATTTTTCTTTGTTCATTTGCGGAGTGCATGGGTATGAGGCTTCTTGTTAAGTCATGTATACTTGGAATATGGACATGTATATAATTATTTTTTAAAGATTTCCAACAGCCATAAAAACTTCCGAAGTTATTTATTCTTCTTTTTAAGTGCTGTTGTTCTTAGTAGCATTTCGGAAGAGGTGCGTAAGTTTGTAAGACTGTTTTCTAGTTATGTTTGTTTAATAGATGTTTGAATGATAGAATCTGTATCTTGTGTTTGGCCCCAGTTCTTTTGGATTGTAGACATCTATTAGTTTTTCAGTTAATATTGTCACACATGGAAGAAATTCTATTGTCTTAAAACTCTTAACAAATTTTGATATAAGAAGAATGCAAGAGACAATTTCTTTTAATGTGCATGAACCTCAAAGTTAAGTCATGGTTGGAGAATTCTTTTTTCCTCAAATGTACCTTTAATGTGTAAAAGATGGCCAAACAAGAAATGAATGCTTATGTATATAAATTTTTTCTGAGTTATTAAATCCTCTTAGCAAACTGTCTTGCCTATTATTTCACTTATTAAAATTTAGGAAATTAAGTTTGAGCTTCATGCATCTTGAAGTATAGTTTCTTACCATATATATTTTCGCTTGTTGAGATAGATATTGCTGGAGCAAGGAAGCATTAGTACTATCGCTAAACGCATGCAAGACTATCAAGTTCTCGCAATGGTCATACTCTTGGGGTAGGTAATGGGTACTACATTTGGTGTTCCAACATATTATGAGACATGTTTTAACCCTAATTTCTATAGTAATTTAGTCTAGTTTATTCAAGCATTTAAGGATGAATGGAATTTAATAAGCTAAAGGCCAGTAGTGGTTGCTTGGTTTTAGGCCAAAACTGCAGCATGTTCAAAGCCAAGTCCAACACTATGTAAAGAGGATGATGTCAGAGCGGTTGCATATGCCTTCCACTGTGTCACGGGCTGGCAGGCCGGGCACCACACGGTGACACTAATGCGACCCGCCATGATCATACGCAGTGGAATACACCCGTGAGGCGACTATGCACCAAGCAATAGTTCCGCCAAACTCAAACACCAAGGCATAAGATTATGCGCTTGTCCAGGATCCATCCGTAATGCCCCGCATATCTCTTTAAGCTCAGACCTCTGATGCTCAAGCCATAAGGCAACCCAAGCTATAGGCGATAGCAACGCTATACTCAAATGCACGCGCACACGGCAAGCAATGTGCTTAGCGCCAGTCCCTCTTGAAACACAAGCCAGATGGCCATGTGCAACTAGACATGCGCGTGTCAGCCAAGCATCACCTGTTAGGCACAACGCCTCTATCCTTGAAGTTCTTAGCGCCCCTCGTCAAGGTTGCCCGCAAGGAAAGGCACCACCGAATAGCAACCGATAAACCCACAACATTGTGCCCCACGACACCAATGCTAGCCAAACCAAGCGGCCGTGTGCACAAGCGTGAACCCAATGCGCAAGTGCACACGAGGCACACGGCATGCAAGTGTGCACATCGAGGCCCAAACCGTCATGGACATAAGCCCCACCACTTTATAATTATGGCGTAGCGGGTGCGAATGCCACAACCCCATCCTCGACGCTAATGCCTAACATTTGCCCCACCGGACACAATGCCGCCCATGTAGCCCCTTGACTAGCATGAGGACTGTAGCCACGTGCCACAGCCGGCCCCCAAGTCTCGCCCACTCCCTTGGGGGACTCACTTGAATGTTGTCCCTTTTGGTAGCACCAGGGGGTGGTAGAGTCAACACCATGCCCCCCCTTATAATAGCATTCTGAGCTATCTCCAAACTGATAGGAAGAAACATCCTACCCCCTCGAGGAGTCATAATCCATAAATTCAATATATATGAAAAATACAAATTATGAGATTGCCATGCCACCGGCCAATCATGCTCAGACATGCCCCACGCCAAGGTCCCTCGCGGCCCCCGACGTGCCACGGGTGGCAACCCGTGACACACTGCCTATGGAAAAACAAATGCTGATCATTACTTGACTAAACTAGCCTTTATTACTTCCTGTAATGTCTTTGGTCCAAAGGTAATTCTATCAAATTTGTCTTCTATAAGGTAGTTAATGATCTATCACATAATTATTCTACAACCATATTATGGTATACATTTTCTTCTATGACTTTAAATGAGAAGTCTTTCTATGCTAGAAAACAGTTTGTTAGTCTAGTGCTTAAATTGTGAACATTCTTAAGAAAAATTAAGGGTAGATCCAAGAATTTTTCCCTTTGCAATTGTTTTTTTTTTTCTTTCGGTGAAGTCCAACAAATGTTCATGAAATTACTCAGTATATGTATATATATGGTTCTATGAATATTCTCATTGCTCATCAAGATTTGGTTTCAAGTGTACTTTCCATGTTTTTGCTTAGTGTCACGCTCCAATTTTTGACCAAGTCCTTTCGGCCCGGAAAAAATACAAAACTCTATCATTAGAACTCATCCTCCTAGAAGGGCGAGTGCGACTAGGTTTAAACTTGAAATTGGTTTGATTAAAGGCTTTTTAGAAAAATAGGAGTCGTCACCTAACTTGATTAAGGTGAGTTAGGTCACATAAAGCTAAGTATAATCTGAAGATTAAACTTTAGGTTTTTTAAACTCAAGAGAGGGTTTTTAAAAAAATAGGTTGTTTGGGAACATTTGAAAAGATTTAAGCCCTTTTTGAAAATAACTCTATTTTGGTCTTTCGAAAACAGAAATCTAGGGTCCGGGGGTTGGTTACGTGTAGGGAAAATATCCTAAGATCACTACCCTACCTTGCCCTTTTGGTACCTACGTGTCTAATCACCCTTTTGTTCACTCACTAGAATAACCAGTTACCATTGTTCATATAATATCCACTTTAGAATTTTGAAAAAGGGGTTTAGCCATAACTTTTGAATGAATGATGCATAATGTAAATTTTAAGAAAAATGTTTGAAAACATTGAAACTTTGAAGGATTTTGAAACAAGGATCTTGCATTGATAGAGAGTTTTGAAAAAGGACTGGGGTTGGAATAAGAGTTATAACCGTACCATTTTAGGTTGCTTACGTATCTCATTGGCGAGAATCAGGTCATTCGTAGTTCAGGCAAGAGCCCGATGAAAAGTAGGCGCATTAGGGCTTTTGGAATGTTTGAAGACACTTTGAGATCTTTGGAAAGGTTTAAAGACACTTTGTGGTTTTTAAGAAAAGAGGACTTGAGAATTTTGATTAGAAATCGAATATTGGAGTGTTTTTGGAATAGAACTTAAAGGTTTTTGAAAGTGCACTTGAAATGGGACTTTGAAGTGTTTCGAATTATTTTTGAACGTAACTCCTGAGAGTTTTGAAAGTTTTAAAAACTTGGTTGTGGACTTGAGAATTATATTTGGATTCACAAGAGCTCTAATGAACTTGTCTCGAAATGATTTTTGAAAATAGTTTTCATATACCTTATAAAAGACATGTTGAATATTTCATCACCTTTGAGAGGTTAGTCATTGAAGAACTAAACTCCTTCGAGATTATAAGTTTTGAAGACATGTTTGAAAAAGAGGCTGGAGACTTTCCTTTGGTTTTTGAAATTTTAGGGTTATAGAACCTTATTTGAATATCTCACTTACACTTAACTAATCTTAATCATGAAAAGATCAGGGTTGTTTCAAGAATGTGATGTTTGAAAATCATTCTTGAAAAGAGTTTTTGAAAATACTTAGGGTTTTGGAACCCTATCATGGACAACCTCGAGGATTGTATTTAATGTATAACCTTCCATTGGAATTCCTAACCATAAAAGGGGTAGGGACACTTTTGGGGTTGTGAGTTTTTTGGAAACATTTTTGAAAATAGTTTTTGAAAAATGTTGAGTATCTAGCCATCTTAGTTTAAACAAGTTTGAGAGAACTTCTTGAAAGTATTTTTGAAGGAAGAGTATGGAAGCAATGGAAAAGAGTTTAGAGTTGATTTTTGAAATTTCAAGAGAATGGGAGGTTTTTGGAAGTTATGTCATGACAATGGTTTTGAATTGAAAGATCATTTGAAAAGGGATCTTTGAGTTGGAACCTTGAAGCATACTAACCTTGGTTGGGTTGACCTAAGGTTAACTAGTTTGAGTTAAGGTGACCTAAGGTTAACTAACTTGGGTTGGATTGACCTAGGGTTAACTAACTTCAGTCAGGTGGACCTAGGGGTAAGGTGACCTAGGGTTAACTAACTTGGGTTAGGTTAGCCTAGGATTGGACAACTAGGGTTAGTTTAACCTATGATTAAGGTGACCTAGGGTTAACTAACTTGGGTTAGGTTAACCTAGGGTTGGATTGGAAGATGGTTTTGAAAGGTGGTTTTATGCATTTTTGAAAAGAGTTTTGAAAAATAAATCATGTTATGCAAAGGACTTTGGAAGACAACCCTTTTGAAGATCATTTCCATAAAAATTGACTCTGGTCAAGTATATGGTTTATATGGTTGATGTTTGAAAACCATTCCAAAGAAACTTTCCCTTAGAACCATTATAACCTTTATCTTGAAAAGAGTAGGAACTTTAAAAATCAACACAATAATGACAACTTTTTGAAAAACCATTTTAGATGCAAAGATGAAGATAATGAACTTTTGAAAACCATTTTTGAGAAGAAGAATTTGAAAATCATTTTTAAAGGAAACCATTCTAACAAGTTAGGGTTCGTATAGCCAATGTAAAAGGAGTCCACTTAAGAGAGGGTTCCATGGGGCCATTCAAACCACTAAACTTGATAGAATAACAACCTTAGAAATTAGAGAGTTTGAAAACCATTTTTATGTAAATTGGAATGCAAAGGTGCAAAAATGTGAGTTAGGGGTTAATAGGGAGATTTTCTAAGGCATGATTACCTAGGGTCTCATTCTAAGCTTTAAGGGATCAACTCTTAGAACCACTTTGACAAGAATATTGAGCTTGAAAATGGCATGGAAATGAGAATAGTGTAAGTTTTGGAAAACATGGTTATAAACATGAAAATAAAGCCAAGCACACAAACTATGAACAAGATAGCCATATGCAAAGGGGTCATGAATTCGTATAAGGTTTTAGGCTACACCACACAATCAAGGTGCTCCAAGGCCATGCCATCTTAAAGTAGGCTAGTGAGAGATCTCCCTACACGGTGGCTCTCACTAACTTTTCTCTAGTCATGAGCTAGGAGCTCTCTTGTCTTAAGCATGCAAGAACGGGGGGTAGAATATGGTGATTAAAATAGAGAATAACCTAAGTAGGCTAGATGGGAAAAGAGAGAAGTGGGGGAAGACAAAGATATAAAAGGAAACACCACCTTTTGCCTTCAAGCACTCTCAAACTTCAATAGATACTTTCGGGAATTCCCTAATTTATGCATTTCTCAAGTTGTTTGACGGTGCGTTATAATCAGCGAATTGGAGAAAAAGTTAATATTGGTGTAGCGTTTGTGAGACGCTCCATGGGTTACTGAAAGTAACAGTTTTCGAGCCACACGATGAGGAGCTTTGGGAAGTAATCTATTTGATCGAGTCATATCGATGGAAAAGACCTATGAACAAGCTTTTGGGAATTCCCTAGTTTACGCATTTCTCAAGTCATTTGACGGTGCGTTATAACCATGGAATCGGAAGAAAAGACAATCTTGGCGGAGCATCTACGAGACGCTTCAGGGAACTTTCATTTGATTTGGGGGTGTTTAGTGTTGTAAGATCCACCTTAGGTTAAACAAGGGTGTATAACAAGACCCACCGTTCAATATTCTAGAACCGGTGTAGTTTTCGAGGTGCATTTGGGTTGTTAGGGGCAAAATGGTCATTTTGATCGGGTTTGGTTGAAAAAGGTCAGGAATGGATCAGAGTGTTATGTTAAGTGTGCTGGGTCATTCAGGGATGATCCCGAAAGAGTTTTTCATTATTCGGTGGGATTTGTGCGATGCTAGGGCGTCTAGGCGTAAAATGATCATTTTGACCGGAGTTAACCGAAATGGAATCGGATTTGGACAAAATTGCGTGTTGAGTACGCCCAACTGCTTAGTAATACTTTGAAAATGTAGACTTACCATCTCGAGGGATTTTGAACTTTTTTAAGATGTGCTTGGAGGCCTAAGGGGCAGGTTTGGTCATTTTTCATCGAGTCAGGTTAGCAGGCACCTGTGTTGACCTAGGTGTTGGTTCCCGAGACCGCCCGGTCTCGAAAAACTACCTGTGCAGTGTTGGTCTCTGAGACTGATCGATCTCAGAGAGCTACCTGTAGGGTGGTGTTGGTTTTTGAGAACACTTGGTCTCAAAAAATTACTTGTGAGGGTGGTCTTGGTCTCCGAGAACGCCTAGTCTCGGAGAACTACCAAACGACGGACATTCTATATTGGCGGGCTAGCAGGCGCCAGAAGTGAACCGTCTGGAATTTGATAAGGTGTTGGTCCCCTAGATCGCCCGATCTTGGGAAGCTACCTGGATAGCGTTAGTTTCCAAGACCACCCGGTCTCGGAAAGCTGCCTCGAATGTCTAGGGGCATGTTGGTGTTTATGGCTTTAATTGGGCCTTGTGGGTCCGGGAAGCGACTAGTTGACTGGATTGGAGTTTGAAAGACCCGTCTTGGGCTTGCATGTATTGTGGTATTTGAAAATTAAATCTGGTTGGGTCGGAGATTACCGAGCAGGCAAAAATGGGGTGTTTGCACTTAGAATCTTTGAGATTGGTATTGTTGTCCATCTGAAGCATTAGGTGTCTCAGTACCTTCCGAATATTTGAGTTGTATCATTGACAACATGTTTATGCACTTTTGACATGACTAAAACCGTAAAAATAGGAGCTCCTTTGTTTTAAAGTGCTAACTCAAGAGGTAAATGATCATCATGTGAAATCTCAATGCAATTTGTAGATAAGACTATCTTTTTGTGCCTTAAATTTTTGCAGTAGATTGTTGAGTATTAAGGAAGATCCAATCTTATTATCAATGGCTGTAAACAATCTAGTGAGTGACCATATTATACTTCTTAGCTTTAAAATAAATTTTGGCTGAGTTACATGCTAGTTGCTGCTTTTGTGTGTGTAGGGGGTGGGTGTTGTTCTTCGAACAGCTACCATGACAAATGAATCAGTTTACAGGTTCCTACAACATCAATTGGTTAGCTTGGAGCCACTGCTTGGGGTGTCGCCGTATCATTAATCATAACAAACATTTTGCTTTATGGTGGCTTAAGCCCTCAAATTGTTGTAAGTATAGTTGTTGCCTCATTAATATTTTTGTGTGTCCATATTTTCTGTTAATCTTTGCTAGCAATCATCCCTTTTGTATCTTTTCAACTCAACTATTTTAAATGTAGCAATTTAGTATCCAATAAACAAGGGATAATATACTGTGAAATATTTGTATCTAAATCCCAAAAATATGATGTCAATACATGTCAATATTATTTTGGTAAAATTGAAAAAATGATAAATAAATGTCAACTACGTGGATGAGGCTGCAGCTTAATATTGTTGAGCTGACCTGCCTTCGCAAGTTTGGTTAGCCTTCTCCAAAGCTCAAGTTGCACTTAGGTTGGAAAACCTCAACCTGAGCTCAGTCCAGCCTGGGGTTGGGTTTTGGTCTTGGGGCAACCCAAACATGACCTAGGACTAGTTGGGTTTACTTTCGACTATTTGGGGATGGGCACAATTTAACAGAATAAAACAGAGATGTATCTTTTTTCTTCTAAAACTCCATACCTAATCTCTCTCTCTCTCTCTCTCTCTCTCGTGATTCTTACCAGTGGTATGCTTTTTTCATGAAATCATTTCCCCTTCTTTTCTCAACTCTCCACTTTCCTCACTCTAAAAGCATAGAATTGATTCTCTTTAAGTTTTTGGTTGCCTTCATTCTCAAAGAAACATAAAACAAGGAAACAAAATCTTGGGAATAGGGAATGGGGCGGGGGGAGTCATCAAACCCAACCTTATTTGGGCAACCGATTCAGATCAACATTTTGATGTTAGGTTAAGCTCCTTTAGATTGGAGGTTGCCATGTTTTGGGCTTAGGCAAAGGGGTGTTGTAGCTCAAGTTGAGCATGGGCTGATCTTCAACCCACCCAATTTCTCATCCAAATTGTAGAATATATTGACAATCACATCTTTTGAAATGGTGAATATTATGTATACTTTATTCCATGGCTACCAATTAGATAGCTACCATCATTTGTGACCTTGCAGTTAAAATTTCATATTTCATGTATACATGGAGGGTATCCAAAGTTTGGATATGCAAGGAAACAAGTATTATATGGTAGGCTGTGCAAGGCAAAAAATAAAAAATAAAAGTGCCGAATGAAAATAAAAAACAAACACCCCATACAACCATTTTAAGACAATAAATTTCTAGCCTTCTTACATAAGGAATGAGATTCTAAGGGACTGATTTATGTAGGCTTTGGGAAACCCATAGTAATGCTCCCTACAGTAGGCTTTGTGGTGGGTTTAGGTCAAAGGAAGCTTTTACATTTAGGATTCTAAAAGTTAGAGAAAAGGTTTAGGTTATGATGAAAAGGGGTGGGTTCTGGTTCAATGTCTAGTGGCAGCTTATTAGATTCTTAGAGAAAAGGTTGCTAAAAATTGTGGACAGCAAATTTTTTTAGGCCTTAAATTAAGGCTAAGTGATACAGCAAGGGGTTGGGGTTGCGGTTGGTTCAGGACGGATAGATTTGAGTTTTGATGGTAAAATGGGCTGGAACAGCAATTCATGAATGTTAACTTGTTTTAATGGTAAGAAAATAAGAAAGAGGAGAAGAATCTAAAGTGCTTTACAAACACAATCCAAAAATCTCGTAAACTCAAGTCTAACGTAGGTACATTGAGTGCCTTCTTTAATATACCTCTACTTATCAAAACAATATATATAAATAAATAAAAAAAACACAACATAGGTATATTGAATCTTAGACAACAGCTTCTTTGCCTCAGACTCGTAATTATTGTCTTTTGATTATCAAGACTTGTACAACTTCCAAAGACCAAAATAAAATCACTAGACCTGTACTTTGACTCAGACTCATAGTTATTGTCTTTTAACTACCAAGGCTGATCTAAACCTAACACTGACTGAATTAAGATCTATAGACCTGTACAATTCCTTTGTTAAGCAAGCCTAGAAACTACCAAAATATGCTTAACTCCTAAACCAGATAAAACATAAATAATAATGACCAGCAACATATAACTAAAGGCTAAACATAACTAATGACCCTAAGCTCGGCCATGGTACTTTCCTTTGGACCAACAAGGCTTCTGGATAGTCTTGGTGTGCACAGCCTTTCTTTTAGGTTTCTAGACTCTAATATATTTGGCAACCGCCCAATAGATATGGCATTACTGATTCAGAGGAGTATGAATAAAATTAGACTTTTCTAATGCTGTCAATGAAATGATCATTGTAGTTCCCACCCTTTCTCCCAATAAAGAGACCAAGCGGTTTTTACAAATTTCTAGAATCCAAAGCCTTGTGGGCCTTTATGCCTTTGACAAGGGAATGTAAAGCAAGATTAATGTAGTTGACCCAAATAGTTGGGACAAGGCTTTGTTGGGTTGAGTTAGCTTGACTTGAATACGAGATTAAAAAATCGCTAAGTAAACATGTCAAGGAAATCAACAAAACTCATCTTTAAAAAGTTTAAGAAAACTGATCTTGCACCATTGAAGAGAAGGAATAATACATAGTGGGGGTAACTGAACCTTCTTCCTTTTTATCCTTTCTTCATCTATCCTGACTCTCAGGGTCCAAGTACGAAATAGTCACTTTTTTTTTTTCTTTTGGTGAAAGTACCTTGTCCATGGAGGAGAGGTAAATTCTGTTAGGTTTGGTAGCTTCCAGAATCTATTCAAAAGAGCATTGCTGTTGTTTCTACTTTATCAAATGGCTAAACAAGTGTTATAGGATTTTGAAGCCTCAAAAGAAGGCTATGAGTCCCATACTCATCAAGAAGCCTACAAAAATTGTCCATGCTAGTATTTAGGGCTTTATTTACAGTTATACCAATTATGCTGCTGGCCCTTCCTTTTGTAATTATGTTTTATGTGTTTAGGAGGTAAGGGTATTTTGATAAGTTTTATTAATTCGGCATGGGTTATAGTTTGGTTTATGAGTTGTAATGTGGGTCTATGTGTCTTGTTTAGGTTATACCTTAGTGGATTTAGCATAAAAAACCATACTTGGTTACCAACTTTGGCTTTTCCGTATGCTTATATGACGTAATCATTTTACGGAGACACATTTAAATGTTACAAGAATTTGAGCTAGAATTTGTGTGATTTACTTAGGTCTTATGAGAATGAATTCTTCTTCCTCATCATCTTCTTCTTCATCTTCCTCCCACCATGTTGTTTGGACTTTTTGAGAATTGATGTTTGTATCGTGTTCGTGTTCGTGTTCTTGTCTGTGTCTCTTAGGTCCAGAGTTCTTTCTGCATGGAGGAACAAGTGAAAAAAATAAATTTTGATTTGTAGACTTAAATGAGAGCAATAAAGATCTCCAATGATCGTCAAAATTGAAATATCAAATCAAATGAACTGTTTCTAAATCAAGAATCATCAGGTTCTCTTACAATTTGCATAGATTCATTAAGATTCGTTATAATATGAGATTATTCAACCTACAGATTTGAATAAAAGAGGAGTCAAGATGAATTGAATTGTAAGAATTGAGTCAGGAATTGTAAGGTTTTGAGGACTACGTATTGCATGGAACCAAATAAGCAGGGGCACGGACATGCGACATGGACACGTTAACATGATAATTTTCAAGAAATGTAGGACATGAAATGACAATGGCTTTGTTGGACATAATCTTAACTTCTTAGAGTCATGTTCTTTTCATTGGGAGGAGGGTGGGCAGGAATCGATATGCTTTCATTGAATGGCTAGACAAGTATAATAGGCTTTGGAAGCCTTAAAAGAAGGCTACGGATTTCACATTTGTAAAGAAGCCCTTCTGGCCCAAAGGAAAGTGGCTATGTTAGCGTTTAGGGTTTGATGATGCAGCAAACTTGTGGTGGCTTGCCCCCAAGTCCGGGATGAACTCTCCTCTAGCTGGCTGATGATCTCCTGCACGAAACCCACCAGTGTGGTGGCTGCCAACAGCCCTCCGGTGTTCAAGTTAGATTCAAAGGGATGAAAGCGATAGGGAGAAAGATGATGTCTTAGGATTCTTCCAGGGGTTGTGTGTTTTGCATACTTGCGAAGGGGTTGGGTTTTCCCCTTGTATGCCTGCATGGGAGTAGTAGGTGGTCTTTCCACGTGGCGACTGTAAGCATCCCATTTTTGTCTGCTCGGTAATCATCTGCCCAACTGGGCTCATTTTCACACATTACACGCATATTCGGACTCTGACATGACTTCTAAACTTCAATCTAGTTCACCGGTTGCTTCCTGGGCCCGTAGGGCCCATTTGAAGCTAAATGACCATTTTGCCTCTGGGCATCAAAATGCCCCGGGAACCACACTGGCTCTGGGTATCAAACCGGTAACCTCCCAAGAATGCTTCCTATAGTATTCTCAATCTTTCTTTATCTTTCCGAATCATTCCGAGTCAATTCCGGCAAACCCTATGCGAAATGACCGTTTTGCCCCTAGTGGGCCGGTCGCCTTTTCCGACCACACCGACTTTGGGTATCAAACCGGTAGTCTTTGGGAACATTCTAAATAATGTTTCCAAATCTCGAGTCTTTTTCTGAGACATTCTGGGTCCATCCCGGTAGCTTTCCGGTCCAATTGACCATTTTGCCCCTAATAGCCCGGTTAACCCTTCTAACAAATCCTGTCATCATTTTTCAAGTCCTTTGTCCCCGAGACATTATTTCGAGGGTTCCTGTCCCTTTCCGGCTCTTCGGGTCATTCTTAGCCCCTTCAATTCATCCCCGGACTTTCTAGAGTCACTCCTAGTGAAGCCAGGCTAAAAATTGCATGGTAGTCACTAGTACAAGCGCCCAAATCTTCTAAAGATACGTTGCTTGCCGACCTTAAACATTTCCTAAATGGTAGTGGCGCCAAGCCAAAAAATGGCCTGGCGCCACTTCTAGTGGTGTTAGTGTAATTTTTGGCCTGGCGCCACTGCAACAGGCGCTAATGCATTCCTTTGTCTATAAATACAGAGCCTCCTCCAGCGTGAAAGAGGTCTGCAAACTCAGTCTAAAAACCCTAACATTTGATATACATAGCTCGAAGCCTCTCTAAACCCTAACTTCTCTAGGTTTTCTAAACCCTAGCCTCCATACACAAACCCTAACCTTTTATACACTCATACACACCCCTATACACTAGCCTTCAGCCCTCTATTGAAGACTTGGATTGCTGCAACTCGAAGCTCTCAAAGATCAAGACAAAGCCCTCGAAGACTGAAGTGAAGCGAAAATCGAAGAAAAGCAAGGCGCCCAAAGCCAAGCGAAATAAACAAGACATACGGTAGGTTTTCTCTCTAAGTTTCTGCACTTCCCCCTCTCTCTTCTCCCTCCTTACCCACTTAGGTTTTCTCTATTTTAATCCCCCATCTTCTTCCCCCCTTTCTTTGCATGCTTGAAACAAGGGGATTCCCAGTCCATGTATAGGATTAGACTATTGGAGGGTCATCGTGTCGGGGGCTTTCTTTTAGTCTAACCAAAGACCACGTGGGTTCGGCCCCCTTGATTATGTGGTAAAGCCTTAACCTTGTTCACAACCCCAATTTGCATTGTGCATATCATTATCTTGCATTCTTCCAAAAATCGTTTTCAAACTCGTTTTCAAAGCTAGCATTAAACTTGTTTTCAAAATTGCATCAAAATCTCCTTTTTTAAAACTTGTTTTCAAAATCACAATTCTAGGGTGATTCTAGCCTTTCCATGGCTAGGACTACTTTAGGAAAGTGTTATATTTAAAGTGACCGATATGGTCTATATTTTCAACTCCTTGTTGTTTTCAAAACTACTTTCTTAAAGTGGTTCTAACTTTCTTATGGTTAGAATCGCTTTAGGAAAGTGAGACGTTTTTATACTTTTCAAAAAACTCTATTTTCAAAAGTCTCTCTTTCTAAAACCCTCTTTTCAACATGATTTCCTAAAACTCTTCTTTCCAAATTTGTTTTCAAAAACTCCCTCCAAAAATCTATCCTTCAAAAACTCTTTTTTCAACTCCTTTTCAAAACATCCTCTTCAAAATTCCTTTCCTAAAAATACTCCCTAGGTTTCCTTCTTAGAAAACTCTCTCCAATCTCCTTTCCAAAATTGTTTTTTAAAAACTCCTTTCCAACAATCTCTTTCCAAAAACATCTTTCCTAAAAACTTCTTTCCAAAAACGCTTTTCTCAAAGTTCACTCTCCAAAGGCACTCCTTACGTTTCCTTCCTAAACAACTCTTCCCAAAAATTTCTTTCTAAAAACTCATCACTAGGATGTCTTTCCAAAAACTCTCTCTTTTCAAATTCACTTTCTAAGAACTCCTTTCTAGGATTTCCTTCTAAAAATCCCTCTTTCCAAAAAACCCACGTTCCAAAAACTCTTTCTTTAGAGTTCAAATTAAATCATAGAACTCACGTTTAGGAAATCCTAATTTTCCTTCCTAAAAACATAATTTCCAATCCCTTATTTTGGCCTCAAAACTTAGGTTCCCAAAACCTCTTGTTTTCTACATCAAAACTATGTATATTTCCAAAACCTCTTTTCTACGTCAAAACTATAGTCTTCCAAATCTAGGGTTTCTAAAACTTTCTCTTTCAAATCCTTGTCAAATCAAATCTTCCCTTTAAGAAGCCAAATCCAATCTTTTCGTTTAGGAAACTAGATCCAATTCTCCGTTTTTGGAAACAAAATCAAAACACTTCTTCTTAGAAACAAAATCCAAATCTTTCCTAATTCAACTCCTTCCTAATCTTCTACTTTCTTAAATTTTAAGTTTCCAAAACTTGAACATAAAAATCTTTCCTAAATTTTAAAACTTAAAATCCAAATCTTTCCTAATTCAACCCTTTCCTAATTCTACTCCTTTTCAAATCTTAAATTTCCAAATCTAAGTTTTCAAATCGTTCTTAAATTCAAACCTTTCCTAATCTCAAGATTTTCTAAAACTCAAACTCTAAAACTTTTTAACTCTTAAACTTTCTAAATCCGAAACTTTGTTAAGTTAAATCTCTCTAAACTTCCAAACTTTATAAATTTAAAACTGTATTATTTTCAAAACTTCCTTATTTCAAAACATTCCAAATTCAAACTTTCCTATTTCGAAAACTTTCTAAATTCGAAATTTTCTTAAGTCAAAACTTTCCTAAATCGAAATTTTCCTAAAGTAAAACCTTTCCTTTTTCGAAACCTTTCCTATTTCAAAATCTTTCTTAAAATGAAACTTTCTTAATTCAAAACTTTCCTAAATTGAAATTTTCCTAATTTGAAACTTTCCTAAAATGACACTTTCCTAAAACAGACTTTCCAAATTCGTACCCTTCCTAAATCCAAGCTTTCCTAATCTTCCAAGTGCAATATTCGAGTCAATTCTTTTAAAAAATCTTTCCAAGTCAAGTCCAAAATTTTCTTCTAAGTTCTATCTTTCCAAATCCAAATTCCAATATTCTATTCTAAGTTCAAATCAAATCCTTTTTCAAGTCAAAATCTTCTATCTTCTATCTTTTATCGAACTCTTGTCTGAACTACGACTGACCTGATTTCTCCAAAAGGATACGTAAGCAACCCTCATGGGTGTGGTTAGAACATTTTTCAAACTTCTATTTTCACAACTTCTTTCAGATTGCCAATTCCACAACATTTTTCAAATTTCTAATTCCACAACTTCTTTCAAATCTCCAATTCTATAATCTTCTTCAAATTTCCAATTTTATGTTCTATTTCTAATTTTCAATTCCAAAAATCTATTTTCAAATCTCAATTTCCAAATTCTAAAACTTTCCAATTTCAAATCTATCTTTTCAAATATGTTCTAAAATCAAATTAATTTCTTTTCAAAATCTATTTTCAAATCAAATCTTCCTCTTGCATTTGCATATCATGCATCATGTCTTTTTAAACATTCTTTTTCAAAGTGAAAAGGATTGAACATTAGTTAGTTAAAGACTCTCATAGGTGAATCTAGGGTAAATAGACATGTAGGTACCACAAGGGCGGGGTAGGGTGATGGCTTAGTGCGTCTTCCCTGCACGTAACCAACTTCCGAACCTAGAATTACTGTTTTCAAAGACCAAAAACAGAGTTATTTTTCTAAAAATGCCTTAATAATTTCTAAAGGTTGCTAAATAACCTGTTTTTTTAAAAACCCTCTCTTGAGGAGATATTTTCAAAATTGTTTTCCAAAACCCTAAGGGTAGTTTTTGGATTATGCTTAGTTTTTAGGTGACCTAACTCACCTTAATCAAGTTAGGTGGCGATTCCAAACTTTTTTCAAAAGCCCTTTATTCAAATCTATTTTCAATTCAAACATAGTCGCACTCATTCTTTTAGGAGGGTGAGTTCTTATAAGAGAGTACAGTGTTTTTCCCACTTGTGTGTGTATTCCTCGAGTGCAAAAAATTTGGGCACGACAGCGTCCTCTGGTTAGAGGATCAAAGAGGTGTCAGAACACTTGGGAGGGTCATCCCCACACTTCATAGTGGCGTGTATCAAAACGGTGTCAGGGATAAGGTGATTGTCGCTTGTACACTCTACGTCCACGCCCTAAGTGTGTGCCAGGGTGTTTGATGTCAGTCGTGGGACCCATTGATGGTCTTCTGTTCAGGGCCAATGGAAGGTCTGATCGGGGTCTGACCAGGCTAGCAAGTCACCTGACCTGGTTAGGGGAAGACCCCGATCAGGCGGGCGAGGGACCTGACCTGCTCAGAAGTAATGCCATTACCAGATGCCCCCAATTCCCTAGGCCACCTGCTCGGGGCTGGGGCAATTCCAAGTGTCGGGCGCCCGCGAAAACAGCGACGCATTTATGGGAAGGCCGTCGCAATAATGGTTCCAGCTGGCGCTTCTTTTCGAGAACCGCCACGTGGCAACAGCCGATAGGTAGCCATTGGGTGATGGGACGCATCGGCTCCTAGCCATTGATGTCTCATCAAGGCAACGCATTTGGGCCACTGGTTTCAAAAAGAGTAGGGGGATTTGTTTGGCGGTTGCCGTCTTTGCCCTTTCACTTTCCTCTTACAACTTCTTCACAAAAATAAGAAAACAAAAAAGAAACACAAACCTCTGATTCAGTCTGACGAGCAACAAGCGGCGTCAATTGCTTCCAGCCATTGTTGTCGGTCACCTTCTGGGCGTTTGATTTGTGGCATGCAGTCGTGGTAAGGCCCTCTTTCTGATTGTATGTATTGGTTAGCAACCCGCTGTGTCTGGGTTTACGAAAAGAGGGCAAAAATCCCCAACCTCTTAGGGTTTGTTGATAGGCCGGAGTTTGTTAGGTCGATATTTGAAGAAGTAGCCTTGTTGTTCAAACCCGTATTACTTAGGATCGAGAACGAAAAATGGTTAGGCACTATGGGGAATCCAGAGCATCGGATTTTGAGAAAACAGACTCAAATAAATACGAGGTAGTTAGGCATAAGGCCAGAGATGAGGCCTCTGTTAGCGGCTCCGGGGAATCTGTGGAGGCTATTGAGTTGGGGCGGGCAGAGGCCGTCGACTCCGATGCCAGAGAGGGAGGAGAATCGGGAGAGTCAGATGAGGATAATCCTGGGTACGAGGCCGTTGGGGTATCCTCCATTCTTATCAAGGAGAAGGTTGAGCACTTGCGGGCTGTATGTCAGATCCCACGGGGTTTTAAGCTTAGGATCCTGAAAAAGAAGGATTGGGCGTGCTCGGCCAGGGAGGGTGAGATAACGGTGTATGAGGGTGTATTGGCTGGTGGCCTTCGGATGCCCTTTCCTCAGTCTGTTAGGAGGATTCTGTGATGGCTTCACCTTTCGTCGAGGCAGATACAGCCAAACGGATGGAGGATTCTGCTCTGCTGCGCTGTCCTCTGGCAGATCGTTCATAAAAGGGACGTCACGCTTGAGGAATTTATGTTCTGCTACAGGCTAACGGAGAGGGGCACGGGCTGGTGGTACTTCTCGGGCAGGTCGAAGGAGTACAACCTAATCGACCAGCTTCTTTCCTCGATCAAGAACTGGAAGGATCGGTACTTTTTTGTCAATGGAAACGGATAGGAGTTTCAGCCTTGGGAGACTGACTTCTCTGCTCGGGTCCCCAGGCAATAGGGTTATCCGAGCAAGAAGGGTACGTTCTTTCTTTACTGAACTCGGTTTCCTTTCCTTTATATTTCCAAGTGTCGGTGTCCTGACCTAGGTTGCCTTGGGTGTCAGGTAGGTTCAAGCCCAGAATATCTAAGGAGTTGAGGATAGCCATAAGGAAGGTTCAGCAGCATGATGTCCACAGTCACAAAGACCTGGTCACCGTCGAGAGCTTGTCGAATTAATTGCTAGGTCCTGAGCCCACAAGAGAAGCCCTAGCTGCAGAACGTGAGAGGATTGAATGTTTAGTCGTTTGTAGAACCCTTCAATGCTGCCCAAGTAATATTTCTTCTGCTTGCAGCTAGTGCGGTCATTGTCGACAGTTCGGCTCCTACTACAGGCCCTCAGACCGTTGCCCCCACTCCTGATCAAGCGGCTAAGGAGATGAGCTTCAACGTTGCTTTCTAAAGAAGAGGAAGGCCGATGGATCTGAGACTGAGCTGAAGCGGCCGGCGAACGCCGAGACCTCAAAACCGGCCAGGAAGGACACGGCTCCAGCCAGAATGGGTGAGCCTAAAATAACGGAGGCGCCTAGGGTTTAGCCCCTTCCACCACCGACCGAGAGGAGACGCATTTTTTTCGCTACAGTTGAGCAGCAAGCCAGGGCCGAAGCCTCTCCATCTTCCAGGAATGTTTTCGAAAGCTCGGAGGAGGCATGGACGAGGGTGGGGGTTGCCGTGAAGGATGCCGACTTGCAGAGGATCGACAAGTATACCAACAACTGTCTGGTGAAAAGCATGAACCACGATCTCCTCAGGGTACGAACTTACTACTCGGTTCTTCTCTCTTTTCTGTTCCTTTGGTTTGTTCTGATATGTCGCTTTTGTCAGTCTGTTGCCAAGAACGTCAAGATAGGCCACCGTCTGGCAAGCCTGGAAAGGGAATTCAATCATGAGAAGGGTACTTGTGCGGCCCTTCTAGCCAAGCTGAACGGAATGAAGGAGAAGATCATGGTTGCCTGTGCCATAAAGGAGGAGATGGCCATTGTTCGTGCCGAGAGGGACTCGGCAGTGGCGGATCTGAAGAAGGCCCAATACAAGTATAAAAAGCTTGACGCCACTGCCAGCAAGCTCGTACTGGATCTCTCGGTCTAACAGGCTAAGCGGTATAAATTGGAGAAGAAGGCAACAGTCTTCGATGAGGAGCTCGTGAAGGTCAGGAGTGGAGCGGTGGAGGAGTTTAAGGAGGGGGATGACTTTCAGGCTCTGTTGGCGCCAACTTTCCTCCAAAACTTTGAGCATGCCAGAGGTTAAGCTTCGAGGAAGTTCCTTGGTCTGGACTTCTCCATTCTTGAGCCTTTTGAAGAAGCTTCTCCAAGTTGTGAGGGGGTTGGCACGAAAGCTCCCGTTCCAGCTACTGAGAAGGTCGCCGAGCTCCAACCCGGTGCTCAGGAGGAGCCTCCTATTGAGGGGGCTCGGTAGCAGGCTTCTGGGCCTCCTACTGAGGGGGCTCAGTAGAAGGCTTCTGGAAAGGACAGAGGGGTAACTATGGGGTAGGCCCAGACCTGAGTAGTCTTTCCTTCTGTAATAAAGTTTTTTTTTTTTTTTAAGATAGGCATTTTGCCTTTGTGCCCTTCTTGCATCAATGAAATTTTTTTCTTATACTCTATGTCTGCTGTATTTTCTAAGCGTTTGATTGAAGTGGCTTGTAGAATGCTTGTAAGTGCTAACGCGGACCTGATCGCCAACGATATTCGAACAGGTCCGACATTGTTGCTAGTTCAATGCCATGGCCATTAAGGCCGTCTAGCTCTTCTCGGCACTTGATCGAGCAGGTTCAATGCCATTGCCATCAAGGTCGTCTAGCTCTGCTCGGCACTTCACCGAGCAGATTCAATGCCATTGCTATCAAGGCCGTCTGGCTCTGCTCGGCACTTGACCGAGTAGATTCACTGTCATTGCCATTAAGGCCGTCTGGCTCTACTTAGCGCTTAACCAAGTAGATTCAATGCTATTGCCATCAAGGCCGTTTGACTCTGCTCAGCGCTTGACCGAGCAGATTCAATGCCATTGCCATCAAGGCCGTCTGGCTCTGCTCGACACTTGACCGAGTAGATTCAATGTCATTGCCATTAAGGCCATCTAGCTCTACTCGGCATTTGGCCGAGCAGATTCTATGTCGTTTCCACGTAAGTAGGCAAATTCTGTGTCAATTTTACGTAAGCAGACAATTGTTGAACAGTCGTTTTTATTGATATTCTGGTGAATTACAAGTAGGAGCCTTTCAAGAGTAGTACTTCCTTAGATGCTCTGCGTGCCAAGGGTGCAGTAGCTCCTTGCCTTCTGAATTCTTCAACTTGTACGTTCCCTTCTTAGTGTTGCCGACCACCTCGTAAGGTCCTTCCCAATTGAGCCCAAGCTTGCCCTTTCTAGGATCTTTGGTGGACTGGTTGACTCTCTTCAAAACAAGGTCCCCAGCTGCGAAGTCTCTTAGTTGAACTCTGGAATTGTGGTATTGGGGCATCTTCTGCTGGTAGGACGCCGCTCTCATAGTTGCCTGTAGCCTCCTTTCCTCCAATAGATCTAGGTCTACGTTCATAGCTTCGCCGTTGGTCATGGGGTCAAACTGCACCGTTCAAGGGCTGGGAAGGCCGATCTCTACTAGGATGACGGCTTCCGTGCCGAAGGTAAGCGAGAACGATGTTTACCCCGTGGACACTCTCTCGGTCGTTCTATAGGCCCAAAGGATGTTAGGGAGCTGCTCCTCCCACAAGCCCTTGGCCTTCTCCAACTTCATATTGAGGATCTTGAAGAGGGACCTTTTGGTAACTTCGACTTGGTGGTTTGCCTGAGGGTGCTCGGGGGACAAGGCATGGTGGCTTATTCCCAGGTCAGTGCACAGTTGGTTGAACTGTCTACCCTCAAATAGCTTCTCGTTGTCCGTGATGACGACCTTGGGGATTCCGAACCTGCACACAATATTCTGCCACAAGAATTTCTCCATCTTCTCTTTAGTGATCGTCGGTAGGGCCTCTGCCTCTGTCCACTTTGTGAAATAGTCGATCGCCACCACTGCAAACTTCGTTTATCCTTTGCCGAGTGGCAACGGTCCTACGATGTCGATCCCCCACTGGGCCAAGGGCCAAGGGGTCTGGATCGGGGTCAGCTCTTGAGAGGGCAGTCTCGGAATGTTGGTGAACCGCTGACACTTGTCACATTTCTTGACGAATTCTTGGGCATCTTTCTCCACGGTGGGCCAATAATAAGCCGTTCGTAGTATCTTCTTGGTAAGGGACCGGCCACCAGAGTGGTTCCCACATATCCCTTCGTGGACCTCCCGCATTATGTAGTTTGCCACTTCCTCATTGACACAGCGGAGTAGCGGCATGGTGTGTTCCCTTTTGTAGAGAACCCCATTCTGTATGAAGTACGTGCTCAAACGGTACTGAATCCACCTCACCTCGCCTCGTTTCGATCTTCAGGCAGGGTTCCATTCTCCAAGAAACTCCTGATTTGGGTCATCCAAGAGGTTTCGGGCTCGACCTGATCAACTTATGGGCTCTGGATGCTCAGTGAATCAAGAATCTCAATTGGAACATTTGGGTCTGGCTCGTTGGATGAGGCAATTCTGGCTAATCGGTCTGCCTCTTTGTTCTGCAATCTCAAGACATGCTCCAGTAGGACCTTCACGAGTCTCTTAGCCATGCTTCTCACCACTTGGTAGTACTGCTTCATGTTGTCCTCTCTAGCCTCATACTCTCCCTCAACCTGCTCCACTACCAATTGAGAGTTGCTTCGCACCACTATCTGTTCGGCCCTCATTCGCCGAGCCATCCTGAGATTGGCAATGAGGGCTTCGTATTTAGCAATGTGGTTGGTGGCAGGGAACTTAAAGCGAAGAGCATATTCCATCTTGTAGCCATCCGGGGTGACGAGGACCACTCTGGCGCCACCAAAGTCGTGAGTGGAAGAACCATTGACATTAAGGACCCAATGGTTATCAGGTGAGTCGGCTTTAGGGGTGG
>CM065388.1:39027500-39032500 GCA_033060915.1 Euryodendron excelsum
GCAGCAAACTCGTGGTGGCTTGCCCCCAAGTCCAAGATGAACTCTCCTCTAACTGCCCGTTGATCTCCTGCACGAAACCCACCGGTGTGGTGGCTGTCAACGGCCCTCCGGTGTTCAAGTTAGATTAAGAGGGATGAAAGCGATAAGGAGAAAGATGATATCTTAGGATTCTTCCAGGGGTTATGTGTTTTGCGTACCTACAAAGGGGTTGGGGTTTCCCCTTGTATGCCTGCATGGGAGCAGTAGGTGGTCTCTCCATGTGGCGGTCTCTAGTTGGAGGATAAGAGAGGTGTCAGAACACTTGAAAGGGTCATCCCCACACTCCATGGTGGCGTGTGTCAAAACGGTGTCAGGGGTAAGGTGATTGTCACTTGTACACTCCACGTCCACGCTCTAAGTGTGTGTCAGGGTGTCCGATGTCAGTCGTGGGACCCATTGATGGTCGTCTATTTGGGGCCGAGGGAAGGTCTGATCAAGGGCCGACCAAGCTGGCAAGTCACCTGATCTGGTCGGGGGAATACCCCGATCAAGTAGTGAGGGACTTGACTTGCTCAGAAGGAATGCCATTACTAGGGTCTTTATTTATAATTACACCAAGTTTGTTGTTGGTCCTTTCATTTATTTTTTATATGCTTCTAGGAAGCTAGGGTATTTTGGGGGGTGGCATAAGTTCTAGTTTCTGTTCATGAAATATAATTTGTTTGCTGAAGTGTAATATAGATAGGTCTTATTTGGGTTAGATTTTCAGTGGGTTTAGTGTCCAAAATCCTACTTGGCCACCAAGTTTGATACATATACCGTAATGGTTTTATGGATATAAAGTGTTGTGGTGACCTTAGAGGTCGTAGGTGTATGTATACCCCTGGGAAGTATATAGTCACTCAGTGATTATCGAACCAAGTAAAGAGCGAAAAGAAGAGGATCAATGGCAGCTAGATAGAGAGAGAGAGAGAGCTTAATGGACTGATGGACTCCATAGTCTTGTGTTGTCTGTTAAAGGGAAGAAGTGTCACGGCCCATTTTCTTTTCTAGATCGAGACAAGGGGGTTTATAAAATAAAGACCCATCATTCATATTTTATTAAAAAGATCGTACATCCTGAACATTGTATGTCTTTAGTAGAGGTTCATAACTTTATTTTTATGTACAATCCAAGTTAAACGCTAAGAAAATGTCAACCGAACTGGGGGTTCATTCCTAATCATTTCTTTGGGATCCAGCTGAGTTCCATTTTCCTGAAAAGATTCCCATAAAATAGGTATGAGCGATGAAGCTCAATAGGAATACCGTAATTCTTTAAAACACTAGTGTAAGATGCAGTAAATCTATGCCATGCATATGTACCCGTTTCTTTTTATCATTATTAGGATCCTGCAGGTATATCCTGCTTGGGGCATCATCAAGCCCAGTGGGCCCACCCTTGACACTCCTTTCTCTTCAAGTTTAGTGGGGTCCACCCATGATCATCTAGCCTAGACCAAGTTAGTGAGTACTGATTTGTGGTAGCCCCGATACTAGTTGATCAGTAGTCACCCATGATCTTAACCCGAGGTTCTTTCGTTTGTCCGGTTATGCCTCCCTTATTCCTCCCCAGTGATGCAATCATACAAGAGATGTATATATATAGCGTGCAATAAATTAATACAAGATATATGTTAAACCTAATACCAGTATTAAAGAACATGTCATATGATTTAAAAATAAACATGTATCATAAAGAATGCCCGGTTTCCTACCCTGTCGGTTTCTTGGTGCAGAAGATTCCTGGCAGTTCTTCACGTATTTTCTGTTCATATTACCATAAGTTAGGTATCTATTTTTCATATAATGTACATATATTATTATCAAGTTAGATTGTTAGAAGGGTGTTAGAATCTTGGGTGGTACACGTCTTTGGGTCGGAACAAAATTTCCCGGTAACTTGGACTGAAAGTTATTTTGGAATTTTTTTTTCGGGGTAGCTAGGAAGGCTACTCTCCTGTATATGGATCCCTTATATTTTTAGGGATCTTCTGACAAAATTCCAGAATATTCTCTTATCTCTTGTATTTTCTGTGAATTTTCATGTCAAAAAGCTTAATAAATTCATGAAAATTCATAGAAAATTCTTTAGGGCCTGAAATTTTGAGGGTATCTTAATAAGATATTCATAGTGTAGCCCTCAAAATTTCAGAACCAGAACATGTGGGACGCGCCCTCACGCGCCACCAGTCGCGCGTGGGGGAGGAAGGCATGGCCTTCTTCTTCCTCCCACCGCAACTGGTCGCGATGCATGTCCTTTTTCTGGCCAATTTCTGGGTTTTCCAGCCATGCATGAGAGCCCCAGGGGTTGGCAAGGTCCTGGGCTTCATGCTCATGGTCTGGGCTTGGCCAATGGTGGCCGGACGGAGGCCAAAATGGCGGCTGCATGGCGGAACCCTAGCGGTTCAAACCTGCAACTGCCATTTTGGCTGCCTTCCCTTCATTTTTAGCCTTTGGTCCCTTCATGGCATTTGTTCCAGACCCTAAGACGAGTCGACCCCAAGTGGTGCGGCCGGCAGAGGTGGCCGATGGCCGGAGTTGTGCCCCTGGACAGTTTTTTCGGCGAGATTTTGCTTCTAGGAGCTAGGAGAGGCATGCACAGAGGCCATGGGTCTCTCTGGGACACCCATGGGTGTCCTTGAGAAACTCCCTAGCTACTGTGACAACCCCCCAGCCCCTATCCCCACTGTCACCACCCAAAACCGTGAACTCTCTCTCTCTTTTCCTTTCTCTCTCTCTCTTCGGGTTTCCACCATTTTCCAGCCATGATAGTCTTCTACCTACTGGGTTAGTCATGTGGGAGGTGGTAGGGAAAGGTTTATCACCTGGGTGTATCGTTTGAGAGCCTCGATTTCTGCCTTCTTCTTCCTTTTTTTTTTTCCTCGGTTTTCTTTGTGTTAAGGTTTCGGTTTTCCTTGCCACCCGTGATGGTTATATGTAATGTAAGATTACATGTATGAGTAGTTTGTGACAGGTGTGCAAGCCAAGTGTCTGTGTATATAGTGTGCGTAGTGTGTGGTTCTATTTCCGAAGGAATGTCAGTCGGTTTTGTCGAAACTTCGATCCGTTTTTCTTTGACGATAATCCTCGACATTTGAATTGCCTATCGAATCTAGAACATGCAGCCAGGTGTTATGCTAACATAGTGCATGGATTAGCCAAGTGTTTTGGTCAGGTGCAAATCTGATGGTCGGTTTTGCTAAGGTGTCATGAATTATATGTTTGAAACATTCTTTTTACTCATGCAGTGTATATATATAATTTATGCTATTAAATTTGTATGGGTGAAATTATTACAAAAGTGTCTTGGCTTGGTTGAACCTTCGGAGCTTTGAACCGGTTTTATTTTATTTTATTTTTTTTCTAATATAATAAATTACATGTGTTTCTAACTATATTTATTACCTCAAATATTTATTCTAGTAAAATTATCATAAGTGTAGCAATAAAAAAAATTCTAAGGTTACCAGAATTTTCGCAGCGTTACAAGAAGAGTATCCCTTTATAGAGGCAAAGCGGTGTGAGCGGGAGAGCTAACCCGTGATGAGGTGATGGTCTGTCCCTCTCAGCCTCACAAGGTCAATCAGCGCTCCATCCGGGATCCGCTGAGGTAAGCGGGATCTGCTGGGGGCAAAGTTGACCCATGCCCTTAAATGCCTTTATCTTTTTCTCTTGGATATCTCTCTCTCATTGTGGCAAGTTAATGAGATCCCTTTGGGGAGGAATTGGCTAATTGACGAAACCCTTAGCCTCCAAAGTCCAAACCACGAGTCCTTGATGGTCCTGTATGCATGACCGGCTAGAGATTCCATGACTTATACTAAAGGGTGAATCCTTGGGTTCTACTCAAGACCCATAGATCGGGGTTGCACTTGGTTGGAGAATGAGCACTGAGAGGATCTTCAAGGGTGAAGTGGGGTATGCCCGAGGGTAATGGAGGATCCTTGAGTCCTAACGGATGGAGACCTCCGAGGGAGGTCCCTTAGTCTACCTAAGGGAGGTCCTATTGGATTGTTGGTTTTGTGTCCACCATTTGCCATCAAGCCAGGCAAATCAAGGCTTTGATACCAATTGACGCAGAATGAAACCGTGAATAAAGGATATGACAAATGTCAATAAACCAAAATAACTTGGTGCATCAAGAATACTAGTAAACACTCCAAATCTGAAATATTAATTGATCAAAAGTAAAGTCTATCTTTTTAAATGTGTTTATTATTTTGTTAGAGATTAGCAAAAGTTTAGTTGAGGAGTGTGATTATACTCTAAAAAGTACAATCAAAATCCTTAATTATAAGCTATTGTTAGTAATTATTTGTATGTTATTTATTATTTTAATACAAATTAATTTTCTTTTACGTTTTAAGTGTCTTGTGCAGATTTAAAGATAAAATTGATCAAAATGAGGCCAGCAAGCACATGGATATTTATTCAGGTGTGAAGTTGAAGAATGGTTGGAAAGTATTGAAGTGGAAGAAATGGCTAGAAAACATTGAATTGAAAAAAAAATATAAAAAAAATATTTAAAAATAATAATAAATATAATATAAAATAAAAAAATAAAAAATTTAAGTGCCCAAGCCATTGTCTTCCACTATTATAAAAAATATCAAAAAATAAATATAATATAATAATAAATAATAATAAAATAAAAAAAAATGTAAGTGGCCCAAGCCATTGTCTTCCACTATCCTAAAAAAATATTAAAAATAATAAAAAATAATAATAAATTTTATTAAATAAAAAAATTAAAAAAAAAACTTTGCATGCCTATAAAAGGAAAGCTATGGGAGAAGAGAGCCAAAGAGCCAATCTAGAGGCAAAGGCCAATAGAGAGCTCCATTGCTTTATTTTTCTGTTTTCATTTTTAGGCGTAGATTTTTAATTAGTTTGTTAGTGTTTTTTAGTCAACTTTTAGTCTTTTATTTACCGTTATTATGTTATAATAAAAATTTTTATTTATGAAGTCATTTTCTTTC